>MU893940.1:0-12252 GCA_036418205.1 Ostertagia ostertagi
AGCACCTTATCGTCTGCTTTGTCCTTTTGCCCCCTCCGTCGTCTGCTAAGCTGCTTACGTCACTCAGGTACCTAACTTCACTCACTTTATGGGAAGCCTAAATGTGGACTCCAGTGATAACAGATAAAAAAAGAACAGTTGCGTTTGTTGAAGTTCAACGGAGGGTCAGGCGCCGATTGGTCGTTGTCCCGACCAGCACACTTGGCCCCTGCGGCCGGCTCACATGACCTGACGAACGCCCGTCGTCGGGGCGTGGCCCTCAGCTGAGTAACAAACCCTTCGTCAGTCTCAACGATGATCATCTCCCAGGATATACGCTTCACCAATGAACAACAACAACAACTACAGGTATATCCGTTGTCTACACCGCTTTTACTACCATTTGGCTTCCATACCGTCGCTGCCATTCTCTACAGTCGACCCTGTGTTGACTCAACTTATACTTTTCTCTCTATAAGCTCGTTCTTTCCTTACCTCACTGTGTTTTCACCTTCACTGTTGACAAACTGAAGAGGAAGTAAGTCTTGAAGTGGATTTCGTCACGTAACATATGCATCCTCTCGCTCGGCGTTTTCCCAGCGGAACAAAGAACGCCCTCGGAAATCCCTCAGCAGCCGCGGCCTTTCTTTGAGATCTGCACCGATCATCGGGAGTGCGATTTTTGACCCCGCACGACCGCGTTCTATTTAGGGAAATCCCAAACAGCTCCTGTTGTCCCAAGCAAAAATAGCCCATAGACGTTGGGTACCACCCTTTTCGGCGTTCAAACGCCAAGCTTCTGATCTGGAAATCTCTGGAAGTGACCGATCTCAAGGTAGCGTTGCGAAATATTACTACAGAAAAGGTCATTATAAGTTCTCCAGGGTCATGACTCAGCCGTCTCATCATTTCGTGGCTTTTTAACCATCGCGTTACTGGGCGGAAATAAGAAACCGATTAGAATATTGTGGCTCTCCCCTGTTTTTACTTTCCCATAGATGTTTTTGTGAGTCTTTAATGTCGTCTGCGACAGTCAGTGCCGGCACTCGAGTACCGAGTCGCACTCGTTCTCTTTTCACAATAACACTGTTGTGGTCAACACGCGCCAGCGACACGCCACGACTCACGCGACTCCCGTCGCGCGAAATCGCCGTCGCTCGCTGTCGCGTCATCGCGTCATCGCGTCGCGTCCCTGCTCTCAACAACGATCAGCTGCTTCGTGCAAGCACAAGTGCAGCGGTCGTCTCAGGGACGTGCTGAACATCTGCGTTGGTCGCCAAGTGCTATAAACCACGCTCCACACACCCGAGTGCATACATTCATTCTGCCCTTTACTCAAACATCATCCCTAGTAGGTTCCTCTCAAACATGAACTACTGATCAGTGTTGATTTTCAGCGGCAGTTGGCTGACAAAATCACCAACTACGCGTCGCTCGATGAAATCAGAAGCCTGTTGGTTTGCGGCGCACAGGTGAGTGCTCTTCGATGTTTATATTTCCATTCCTTGGGTCACTTTTTGAAGTTCACGCAACCAACTTGGCTCAGAATAGGTACTGAATCTGCTCGCCTCGCTATGACTCACGTTTTCAAGTGCAGGCAGATCCCGGCTGTCGGGGGCATATAATCAGTCTGTGGTGTCCATGCAGTCCTAGACCATGATGAGGCCGTCGGGGATGTTCTCAACTGCACGTGAGGGCCATTTTACTTCTACCAGGGCTTCCATGATATCGATAAATCAGAGAGTGACAAGTTGCTGTTTGCTTGCGTCCTGTCACGTCTCGCTGTGGTGTTTCGTGTTTTGGAGAGCGAATGACCTTAGGCCAGTTTATCTTTCAAACACAACAAATCTGCTGCTTGGTGCTATGTCTACTGGATGTTTTGAAAAACAAATCGTTAGAAATGACTCTTATTTGATTAGGGCAACTACTCCTCAACCCCCCCCCACCTCCTTGTGAATGAGTGCTTTAGGTTTGTCTGCCAATCTGTGTTCCTTCTACACTCACGGTCAGATAACGTCACCCCCATAATCCTGTATTCTCTTATCTCACAGAGGGCAGAAGAACTGCAGTGATGAGACGCCGCTTGCACTACCCCACCGTTGCACCCTGGCCGATCAAACCTTTCATTGGTCTTTTGGGCACAGTGCACTTCGAATGGTAAAAACAGTGGCTCAGAAAGGCCATTTAATTAGTCAAATGAGAATAATGTGGAATTGACCGAATGCATTTTCGTGTGCCTCTGCAATTCCGAGTTGGACCATAATGCACGGCGTATTCCAAAGGGCGAATCACTGCCCAACATTTTGGCCTATGAACTTTGCTGATTTATCGCCAATGTTTTCAATTTTAGCCGGACGGTGAAGTTACCCGTGGACTGACCTGACCCCTTTACATTACGCTTGTTTTATCAACTACGTTGGTGCTGCGAAACTCCTGCTCACTAGGCTAAGGTGAGTGTTCAGCTGCTTGAACGAAATGCCTTTTGTGAAATTTCAAATTCGTCATATTTTTTGTTGTAATTTTTGAGCTATGCATATGTGCAGGTGTTCTTTCGGAAATAAAAGATAACGGCCTTCAGCTGGTGCGGACTGGCGAAAAAATGTACTGCGATCGAGCTCGGGAAAAAGCCTAGCACGGTATATCTGGGGATTTATCTTGAGGAAACTTCTTATAGGATGTTTTTCACGTTGCTTCAATTTGGTTTATTGTTTCAAGATCCCAGCCTGGTTATTTGGCGTATAGGGGGGGGGTGGAAAGAAAGTTGATAACCAGCTAATATTTATAGATTGGTTGGGTAACAGTTAATCATATGTGATATTTTCGTGTTTTCGGCTTGAATGACGTCATCGGGACGGGATTCGTTCAATTACGTTCAACGCCTCCGTTCTGGTTTTGTTGGTGGTAAGGCAGTAGTCTCAAGTGAAGCAACTCTTTCAGTATTAGGCGAACGGAATGGTTTTTCTCCAAACAGAACCATAAAAAATGGAAGAGGAGGGAGAGACGAGTGAACTACGCGTTTTTCCCATTTTCACAAATGTGGCAGAAGTAGGTAATATGGAGGGCAGGGCAGGAAGACTGAGAACGAACCGTTCTAGCGGAAAGCAACGCTCCTCGCCGTGCTGTCGTACAGCGAGGTCCAGTGCGCTGCGAGCGCGCGAGCAGCGAACAGATATTTAACATCTTATGGGTACCGATGCGCGTGATGCTCGTTCGCGCTGGATTTTATTCATGTATGACCTCTCCTCCATCGGACCGGCTTCAAGAATCTCATAGTGTTTGACAGGGCTAATGTGATCATATTGATTTCAATGAGAAGTTAGCGCAGGCGTCCATTAGTGCGGAAGTTTCTGATCTCACATGTCAAGTCTCGAGATTGGTTATTCTTTACTGTATTTATTATTATGATCGCTAATCGTCGCTCCTGTCTCGATTTTTTCTACTACCCAGCATTTCTGAGGACTATACTTTGCTGTTGGCCTTTGTTGTGGGGCCATAAATTTCGTAGCGGCTGCTCATGTGACCGTTAAGGTTCACGGGACGCCCTTCATGACGTGTCTGCCTACAACTGTATTAATGTACTGAAAAGAGTTTAGTCTGTGGTCCGGCGCCGCTTTGTATATTTTTTAGGGTTCCCTTCGTGCAAGCGGGGTGTTTTATCATGAAATAGTCATTTAAGGGATGAACTGGTTATGTTAGCTTTCCTCCTGGACTCCTTTTTACTAATGGCAGCTTAAAGGAGTGATTATGATGTTTTTGTTGTTACTGCTAAGTGGAAGGATGACATGGGACTCCATTAGAGAACTCGATGGGCTCTAACTTCAACTTGAAATCACGTTGATATGAGCCTAGGAATCCCCTCCCTCCTGTAATCTTCTTTCTTCCACCATTCTTTAAATTAATAGGAATTAACCTTTTTCTTCCATTCAATGAGTATAATTTTAATTACTATCATTATTCATGGATAATTCACTCAACTTCATCATTTCAATAAGATATTCCTCCCTTATCCTTCCACAACTCACACTTTTTCCTGCAGGTCGACGCAGTTGACGAAGTTGGTTGCTCGGCTCTTCATCTTTGCGCTGAGCACGGTTACTACAGAATGATCAAATTGCTTCTCCAGGTAGTCAGAAAAAAATTCTATTTGGCATTTCCTCATTTCGAAACTACTGTTCTTACAGTATACTGAAGCTGTGCAGCAGTACGAAACACCTGTGATGGAGGCCAATGGAAAATATCCAAGTCGTGAACACATCGACGAGCCGTTACGACTTGCTATTAAGGTGAGCCCTATTTTGAATTTTATTCGTGCATTTTTCATTATTTTTTATATTTTGAAATAACTTATAACATCATTGAATCAAATGAAAATCTCAACTTCCTACTTGTTTGAGACTTCAAAATTCAATGCAGAAAGTACACAAAAGTGTGCTGGGAATAAATTCCCAAATGTTTATTTTTTCCAAGCGCAGCTATACCTTGGTCATTCTTTTGGCCTGAAATTATTTTTAAGTTACCTAATTGGTTGATATAACTAACTCACTCTTCTCCGCCTCAATTAATACGAGTTACCACTTCCGAGGTCGTTTTGAGCAAAAAATTGACAAGCTACGCGACTGGACCCTCGAAAATCGCTAGGCTGCCGATTAAAAATTGCTTCGGGGAGTAGTCTAAAAAGCGACTTAGGCCTGTGTCAGACTTTGTGAATCCAGCTGTTCGGTAGTAGCGACTCCGCGGACTCCTTAATAGTTTGAATATGGCGTTTTCCGACATGGATGACTCAAAGAGTTGAGCTACATAACTCCAACTCTGTCCCGAATTGCGGTCGAGCTGAAGGCAGTGGGAGCAGGAGAAAGTTTGGAGGGGGAGAGGAGGGGCAGGGGTAATATGTGACTGTATCCGCGTCTGCTGAAACTCATCCCAGCCAAGGCAAATGCGACCCCTTGTTGAATAATTCTTGACAGCAAATCACCTGCCTCTAACTCTGAATTTCAACATTTCATTACCTAGGATATTTTCTTAGAGCGATTGTGTATCATTCTGTTACATGAGCAAAGGATGGTACTTTGAAAGTTGTTAAGTTGCAGTAAGGTTGCTTCTCGCTAAATTCGGTCACTCCTTCAAGGTGGCCATTTCCAAAGCGAAGGGCAGAATAACGACCCAGTTTTGGCCTACTCAGCATATAACTGCAGCCTTAATTAGCACATTACTGTCTTCAGTTCTCACCTGAAAGCCGAATGCGTGGCGCATTTCGAAGATAGCCATGAGCGGTAGTTCGTTTTTTGGTTGAAGAAAATAGGATGTGGTTTCAAGAGTTCTTCAGGAACCGCTATGTGCCGGGGAGCATCTGACTTGAGTTTGCAGCATTGAAGCAATTTTCAATAGTTTATACCTAAAACACATTTTTTACACTCCACATTACTTTTTTCTTGTATGTTATCCTATGAATCTGCCTCTCATTTGTTCATTGTTTACCAAGTCTCCATCACTTTCTTATCTTAATCTAATTTGTTCAGAACGGTCACTACGAGTGTGCTCGTCTTCTTTTGGAAAACGGCGCCAGTCCGAACGCCATTTACTTTGATGGACCGGAGATCACCCATGTCAGCCCTCTCGACACACATTTCATCGCGCTACTGGTTCGTTTCGAGTTATGACGTTTCCAGTATCACACTTGATATATCATCACGGTTTTCGTCGGCAGCAATCAGTTCAAGAGTTGAATTTGCTCTGTTTAGCTCGAGTACGGTGCTGATCCGAACGTTTTTGATCGCAAAGGCCTTACTCCGATCATGAAGGCTTGCAGACTGAAGGAGAACGGAATGGATGCAATCAGGTGGACAAATTTTAGAGTACTCTAAATCAAAAATAAACTCCTCCGGTCAAAGAACATGGCTAAGGCTCAGCATAGGGCTTTTCTTACTCCTTCGGCCCACTCTTTCGTCCATGCCATTACGCCTTAGCTTCTTGGTGCCAAATTCTTATGGTGGAACAAAAAGCAAAGCGCCTGAGTCCATTAACCACCGTCAAAGCCTAAATCTATCACATTGAAATCCCTCTTTTTCCTGAAGATTCAGGTGCGTGGCGCATCTGAAGTGGCTGGTCAGTATCTATAATATGGGGCGGTCGCTTTTCTTAGATCTAGGTCTTGAGTTACAGATTATCCTCTGTATTTTCTTTGTCAGTTATTTGTCAATTTCAGGATTCTGCATAAGTACGGCGGCGACGTTAACGCTCAGGCTCACCCACGTCAGGATCTGCGCACTCCATTGCACTATGCGCTTCTCAGTGGTAGTGCCACGCTCGTGAAGTTCTTGATTGAGGTAGGCCACTTCAGGATCTCAGAATCTGTTTCTGTGCCAATTTCCAAGCACATTTTCTCAATACTCGTTCGATCAATAGTTTTTCGTGTTTGTTAGCTCGGCGCCAACGTCACGATGCCGAAGGGTTACAACAAGCCGTCGATCATCGATATCGCTGTCCTCAAGGACGATCCAGAACTTCTCAAGGTAGGAACCTTTCCTTCTTATCGGGTATACATTCAAGGAACATGTGATTAGTCAAGTGTATTCGGGTACTTCCTTGTGCATCCGTGTGTGGGAGTATTTGTGTATCGTAACTGTGTCATCACTACAGAAAGTCACAACAAAGCCATCCCAGTAACAAGTGATAACAGGATTGAGGGTAGGGGATAACAGAGAGTAATAACAAGTGATAGCTAGCGAAAGGAAGTGGTCATGGTTTATAAATGGGTTACCGTAAAGAGGAAAGGGAGCAACAAGTATGGTTGATAATGATACTGCACTGCAACAGGCAAGGGTCTGAAGGCGTGCTAATTGACAAGATAGAGTTAGCTATAGAATAAGCGGTAATAGTTCTTGAGGTGGTGAAAATTATTGTTCGGAATTCGCTCGTGCCATTCGTAGTGATTCGCACTCAGCGGGAGCGGTTCTAGGAGAAATAGGAATTAGAGGTGGTAGTGAATGACCTAAAGGCAAACCCCGCGATTAATCTGGTGTTAAGAGCGCTTCGTAGTGATAGCTGCTGCGGAACGATCTGAAAGTAGAGAAGAAAGCAAGAGAACTCTTTGGGAACGCTGAAATTAAGGCCTTAACCTTCAAAAGGTCGGATGTGGTAC
Organism: Ostertagia ostertagi; assembly: GCA_036418205.1. Lineage (NCBI taxonomy): Eukaryota > Metazoa > Nematoda > Chromadorea > Rhabditida > Trichostrongylidae > Ostertagia > Ostertagia ostertagi. Next base: position 7,118 of record MU893940.1, read on the forward strand.
GATGGCGAGACAGGGCGATCAGAGAGGTCAAAACGCGAGAGAGCACGTCGTTTGAGAGAGCACGCTGATCTCTACATCAATGCACGCTGATCTCACCACCTCTCGCGGTGGGTGGGAAGCGTTGGAACTTGGGTCGATGGTTGCAGGCCCGTAAGGATTAGCGCCCTAACCGCGCAATTTTTGCGACGAAGCTGGAGTGATCTAGGTAGTTACAGACCTCACAATTTCCTCCAGCGAACCGACCAATAGACGGGCTATCCGTGAGTTACCCTTGAGAGGCAGTAAGTGGCTACGAACAGACGTCTTTGCTTCCCCATCATTATCAACCGTCCCTCTTTGCCCCTTTCCAACAATCCCGAAAAATCTTTCTGGATATGAAGCCCTTTTTCAAAATGGATTTTTTTTCATGTCATAAAGGCAGCGAACGAAACTGGCAACGTTTTTTCTTGATTTGTTCTGGAAATGCTAAAAACATGTGGAAGCCAGGGCTAGTGGTCGATCCCTACTGAGGACGAATTTTTGCATTTCTGACTTCCACTTTCATGGCCTTCATGTACAGTAGCGGTCAAAAGTGTTCGCCAAAACGGTTTTTCGTGCTTCTCTTTTTTTGCCAGAAAAAATCAATGGTGGCCTCAAAAAATTTTCTTTTGAATATCCTGATTCTTTAAGACTTGAGGATATAAAAACACTAGAAAACATAGTATATCAATTTTTGGAGGACGTTGCTCAAGCGAGAAAAAATAATGCACCGAAAACCGTTCCGGCGAACACTTTTTGACGCGCACTATACTGTCTAAGACACAATTCAGCGAACAAAGCGTTTAGACGTTCCGTCCCAGTCAATTTTTTTTACTTGAGTGGTGCTTGCTATCTCGTAGCGCTACAGTACCCATGTTCCGTACTTTCCCTCCATTCATGAACTCAACATCATCACCTTACGCATATACTTAGCAAATAAGCTGACCAAGAAAATTAATCGCCTATTTCTTCAGATCATCATAGATGCCGGGGCTGACGTCAATGCCATTCATACCTACATCGGCTCAGCTCTTCATCTTGCTGCTTGCTCAGGTAAAAGCGTGGTTCGAGAACTTTTCAGTCTTTGACCTTCTGTCCTTATGGCCTTCACTCCTCCTGGATGAGATTACGTTTAGTAATTGTTTCTAAGCCTTTCTACTACCAAATTGCTGCAGCTTGTACAAGTGATTCTAAAAGGGACGAAGTTATTACGCGATGTAATCCCAGAATGTGCTTCTCAAGGAATCACTTGCTCCTCTCCCGCACCCCCCCCCCTCTCCCCAAGGATTCATGCTCACCTTTTGCCCACAATCTCAACTCTGGTTTATGTATCTTCTTGAAGCAATTTACTAGTGTTCATGTGTTCATTTTAGTTCTCGAACATCAGTACGAGATTCTTCGTCTTCTTCTTGAGGCGGGAGCGGATCCTAACATACAGCATCGCTTCGACGACGGTTCCCAGCTGAAAAGTCCCTTTGTGGAGTATTTCCGTTCCAGGGACCGAGGTGAGACCCTACATAATTTGAGCCATGGCGAAAATGGTTTTTTAAATTCAATAACTATTTAAGGTCGATCCACGCGTCGTTCATTTGTTGCTGTCGTACGGCGCAAAAGTGGTTATGCGCAGTCCTATCAGCAACACTCGCGGTCAGCTGAGAAACGTTCTGCGTCTGGCGGCGACTCGTGAACAGCCCCAAGTGCGTCGAAATTTCCAACTGGATTGTCAATAGTGTGGCTCTTTTGAACTCAGCCAAATGCTCGGATTTAGTTCCAGGTTCTGAACTCAATGCTGGAACTCGGCGAGGACTTCGACGTCAACGCCATCGATCGCCTACCCTGCCACTCGCTTTGAAAGGAGACATTTTAGAACGAGCAAAGTAAGTAAACGTCACTGAATAACAGCAGCCGGACAAGTGATTTTCTATTTGCAACTGCCGCCGTTCACGAACAGTACCGTAACGTTGACTTCTTTGCAGGAACCCCGCTTCGTTGCAACAGATCTGCCGCCTTAGCCTTCGTTCTATGGTGGCACCATTTCGACCGGATGTGGTCTCACGTCTGCCGATTCCAACCCATATGAAGGAGTACGTGCTTGGCAGGTCTCACTAAGCCTGCCCAACCCATGAAATGTTGTTTGCGGCCAATTTCACTCCTTTGCAATGTGCAACCATCTCGCCTTTCTCTCCCCCTCAAGTCATGTCGTTCGAAGTGTGGTGTTCACTTACGGCTATTTTGCTTTGTCGAGCGGCGCGGCCTGTCCGCCTGCTGAACTCGCTGGGTTTCGGGCTTTCGACGAACGAGTATTTTTTTAGAATGGCCACGTCTGCGTTCAGTTTATTTCAAAGGTCTACCATTTGTGTACATACGATTTAGCACCTTCATATTCCTAGTCACTTTCGAACCTTTCGCTGTCACAACGTGTCGATCGGGTAGATTCGAAACTCATACCTCACTTGCGAGTCGTTGAGCATTTACTGAATCATTATTCTTTGTAAATAATGTATTTTATCATGCATTGTGTTCATAATAACTTGTCATTTATTTGGCTATTGAGACTAATAAATATTTGGGAACAAAGTGCTAATAGACTACGACACGTATGCAGTGGGTTGGGACTACATGGCACATAGCACAGGTTGGTCTAGAGGTAGCTCGTTCGATTTCTGGATAACTGATGTCTCCCATACAATAAGGGCACACGTGGAGCGTCTGCGCCCGAGCATCCAACTCGCTAGGTTGTGCTTCGTCCCTGGGCCAGCAACTTCCACCCTATACGAAGTTCTGACCCCGGGGTCGGTTAATTGGTACCAGACTTGTCTGGGAGGATAAAAACACTGACTTGTAACATCGGCTGGCCCCCGCAAGTCATTGTATAGGCCACATCGCATTCAAACGCCACTACGAATGTACAAATGGAAGTAGAATGCGTGCCGCATCCCAAAAAGGGATTGATCAACGGCAAATGCTTTATCCTTTATCCTTTAAAACCCATTCGCGACCGCGCCGGTTTGCGCATTAGCAGGAGAGTCAGGAGATTTTTCTTCAATAAAATTTGAGTGGATGGAGATTCCCCGTGCCCAAGGCTGGCATAGATGAATGAGGGTATGAAGATTCTTTTCAGGAAAGAAAACTTTCCAAATTCCATTTGAAACACGGCAGCCACCGGTGGATGTCCATTGTCACGAATGGGTCAAAGAATGAATTCACGCTGGAAAGACAACCCAGTCAAATTAAAGCCAAGAGTCAGGATTAGGCAACCAGCAGAAGTTCTTCCCAGGGTGCGATAGTGGGCTCCCAAGCACTGAGGGCGCGACACTATCGCGACCCAAAAGTGCGCGGCAATGGCGCTAAGGCCTTGCCCGCCGCGCTGCCCGCGCTGCCAGCGCTATCAATCCAAACGCATGCGTGCCTCTGGCGTCTCTTGCGTACGGACATATTTTATCATCGCGTTCTCCTTCTCGCTCGGCGACGTCTGTATCTCGCCGTCCGTAATAGTGGGCCCGCCCCGGCCTCCTAAGGGAAAATTTAGTGTTTTCTATGGTGCTTTTTGCCTTTTCTCCACACTAATGTTTCTCATTGCACCCCGTGCCTAATGTTTAACAAAACAAACGCATCAAATTCAATCCTGACTCGTGCCTTTAACTTAGCGATGGTGAGTGGTACACGAAAGAAGGAAGAACCATGAGAAACGGCCCAGAACCCGAGAAATGGGACCCCTTCCTTGCCCGTTGATTTGAGCATTGATGCGACTCTCATCGCTGTGCCCTCTTCAACACTACGCTCTCACCTATCTAATCACTCGCCACGTATAGACCTGCGGCGAGTGATCAGATTGGGCGGGGAGGATAAGTGGGCGTGCACTGGCCCACCGCGCCAAGATTGAGCCTTAATAGGTCGCCGAGGTCAACTCCTTCGGTGCCAATTGCGCTTCAGTCCGCACCCTTAGGAGGTCCGCGGGTCCCTCAACTAGGTGAATTACTCCTTCTTCGACCTTCATTCTAATCGTGAATTCGTCCTTTAAAGTCACCACCTTCAAGTCACGTCAGCTGCAGAAGAGCTTTCCAAATGGTTTTGCCGTTCAGTGGGTAATGCTCACATAGCTAAGCGGTACAGTATATTCTCTCTGGCTCGAATTTACTCTTGAGCATATGGCACAGAAAGCAGGTTGACCTAGAGGTAGCCTGCTCAATTCTGGATAACCGTCGTCGCACATACAATAAAGGTACACGTGGAGCATCTGTTATTTCATGTGAATGGTGAGCAATCTTGAAGGAATCCTTATCGGGAAAATCATATCCTATCCCACCTATAAACCACTGGCCCGAGACCCATAATTCAGGAAGAACGAAAAAAATGAAATTGTTTGTTTTTTATAAACAATTCAGAAACCCCGGAATGTAACAAAATGTTAAGGAATGTAACACGTTCGAATTCCTGCCGTACATCTGTCACAGTGTTGGAGACGGGAACGACTCCACTTGTTCTAGGAGTGCCTTCACTAGGAACTCTTAGCTTTTTCACCTATGGCAATAACATTCGCTTCTCGACTGCATCCTATATATTCTATCGATCGCTTTTGTCCTATTCTCCAAAATCAAGCGCTTCAACCCGATTCTTTCATGTCCCGCTTGAGACGTGGCCTCCCCGGGGCGCACTTCTTTCCAAGCATTCCCTTGTTTCCACCCGACCTACCGTTTATAGTATGCGGTTTTCGTAACTCTGTTTCTCTTCGGAAGCTAAATCTTCCTGCGTCAAACATGGTAATATCTCCGGTGATAACAACCAACATACACTATTGTTGAGAAAGAATGTAAGAGTTTTCTAGGAACGATTCAATTAACCCATTGGCGACGGCTCGATTAGGGATGCAGCAAGTAAAAAAAAACCTTGCGCAGGTTTCAAATATATTGCCATAACATATTAATCTGGAAAGGAGATAACATGGTCAATGCATATTTAGCGAATGTCTTACTCGAGAGTTATTTGGAAGTGATTTTCTAAATTAACGCCTTGTTATTTTCGAAAGTCAGGGGCGCAATGAAAAAAATCATTTTGCTTATGTCGCACCTCAGCGTTTTTTTTTTCGTCGCAGAGATTGTCGTCGCTGACGGAAGTTC
>MU893942.1:0-11875 GCA_036418205.1 Ostertagia ostertagi
AAAACTCTGCTATTGCTCAAATTCATCCTTAAAAAAGTTCTGACTGAGGTCTCTGACTTCCCTGGGATACATTTCGCGCTTACCGTACTCAAAAAATCCGGCGTGCCATCCCACTTGTATTGTACCGCGCACTGTATAACACTTCCATAAACGGTGCTTTTAATAATTCGGCATCTGAGCTAATCGTAACGAAATGTATGTGATTAGAATTTTTTTGGATAATGGATAACTGCTGTTTTACGCCGCAGTTCGCGTTGCGAAAGTTATCACAAGAATGCTGAGGTTGTGGGCAAAACTTTCGCCCCAGCCGGGATTCGAACCCGCACCTCTTGCTTTCCGGGCAAGTGTGCTACCAGTTACACCACCGGGGCACCATTTCACCCAACTCAGCTTCGATAGCAAAAATATGAAACGCGGGATTAGAGGCTAAATATGAGATCAAAAACATGTGATAAAAGACTCGGAAAACTCACCGTGACATTTGGTGCAGGACCCTGGTCATGGTTGTATTCCATCAGTAGATCATCAAATTCAACTCGATTCAATGGTCGCTCAATGACGATCGGTGAATCATGCCGTGCCAAAACGCCTAATATAGTATACTGCCAAAGAAATAGTATGAACATTTCGCTAGACTACCGGCTACTGTATTTTGCGAGACTTCACTTCCCTGGCGCTCTCTGAAAATACTAAATTTTGTGAAAAATGAAACGAAAACAATCCACTGCAAAACACGTGACGGTAAGATTGTAGGACAACCAACATTTAAAGGGCAGTTATTTACTAGAAGAAGATGGGTCATTACTTGAAAAAAGAACCGTTTCAAAAAAAATGGAATGCGAATGTAATACATACTTCCAGCACAAGAGGTACTACTGAAGAAGATGAAAATCTGAGTATTTTCAGGAATTGTCCCGCCCCGGTTTGATCCGATGGGTTTGGAAGGCGACAACTTCGGCGGTTCTGCCTTAGGGCAGTAAATGCATGTAGAGATCAGTAGTCACTTGAGTGAAAAAGTAAGAAAAGACACCAAGTGTCCAGCGCTAACGAGGGACCTTAGAATACACCACGAATTTGAATTCCATTCGAAACTAGAGAAATTTTTTTCTATCTTCAGCCTTATTATCCTGTGTTTGTTGAAGGCACAACCCAGGCAGAGGTCGTGTGAACGCTTCCTTCGGTCTGTAGTATAGACCCCTAGAGGACAATCACAAATGTGGCGTTCCGTGCACGGAAACCAACCGACAAGAGCGCTTGGGCCCTTGCAAAGTAAGCTGCTGAAGCTGCAGATTTTTTTCTTATCAGGCTGTTGTCCTGCGCTCTCTCTCTCTCATCTGTAGCGCTCTCTCGCCCATACTCTCCTCTCCGCGCTTAGTCTCTCATTCCCTTAGCACAGCCGATTAGGAAGGTGAGTGAGCCCTTAACCTAAGCGTTTTTGACGGATTCTTTTCCTTTTTTCTTTACTGCCGGCCCACTTCCCACCAATATGTGTGCGAGAGCTAGACCTATTGATCCTGGGGCTGCTATAGCATACATTATACGAAGTTACAATTTTCTCTCCTACCTTTTATGCTAAGGGGTTTTGGTATTTGAATGAGATTTAATATAGACGCCTAAGAGAGTGCGAGACAGCCAAGCCGATGGGGACAACGCCATAATGCCCCTAATAAGTGGAATATTATGTTTGATGATTTTTCTGAGTAAACTTTATTTTCCATGTGGGAACAGAATAATCGCTAGATTAGTGCAGAGTTCTTCCCTATTTCACTTTTATAAAGTGATTATAACACGAAAACAACAAGTATGAATATTCCATCCAAAGCCCGAATTGATAGTGGACTGTACTGGGTGTGACTTAAAATGGAAAGAGAAGCCGTCATTTTTTTTGAAAAGGAGTTTCTCATGAAAAATCAGACGAAGCGGCCTGCTATACAGATGGAGATAGCATATACTTATATCCGCAATATCAGAAAATATATGCAGCTTGTCATGTTAATAAATAACTTTCTAAGAATAAGAGAACTTATAAGATAAGTAATAAATAAAAAGCTTTATGAGGATTTCAACGCATCCACTGAACCTGATTTCTGGAAGAAACGAAAGTATGGCTTATCTCAAACATTTTTTAGTGCAGTTTTTCTAAAAGCTTCCATAGAGAGGAGGCGTAATCTTAGCATTCTCTATGGATGGGTTATGTTCTCAATCAAAATCTTCAGATAGTCAGGCTCAAAAATGAAGCACAGCAGTCACGCCCAAGAATCAGCTTGCTAATGAACAGAATCAAGGTTTATGTCTGCTATGGGCCCTGAACAGGCAGACGACTAAATCCTGAAAGGGCATTCCAAGTAGTACTCCCGTGTTATACACATGAATTCACTGGAGCCGCGTTCTTCGCTTTCATTAGCTAATGGTGTTTACGATGGTGCCGTCAACGTTATGACGGCGTTTGGCCCGAAAAAACGTTATGCCCTAATTACCTCAGAAATGGAGTAGGAACTCCTCACCTTAGTAGGGAAACCTTATAAGTACATACAAACTTGGCACAATAGTTTTTACATTTTTATAGTATTACATAAGGATCACGATCTATACCAATAAAGCTTGCTTATCTCCACTTAGTCAATAAAACTGTGAAGAACAGAGAGAGGATAGAGTTGAGGGACCGAGCAATTAACTTACTAATTGAGTTCAGCAAAAGATGAAAGATAGATTAGATTTGGTGATTCAATTGACTTTTCTGTAAGCGGCTAGTTATCTTAGAGATTGTTCACGTAACTTCATAGTAATTGTCATGAAATGCTTGCTCCTCCGACTTTTTTACCTCTTACGTCTAGTTTCACTTTTACTACTACATAGTTCGGAGAAGTTTTCGTTTTGTTTTTGTAGGCTATTAAGGCGAATTTTCGCAATGAAAAAGCCAGCTCCTTAAAAAATAAGCGGTGGGGATGTGTGCATTGGTGCAGGAATGAGGAAGGACCATAAGGAAAGCCCAGAGCCCAAGGAATAGGACCCCTTCATGGGTGCTCCCCGCATTGAATTGGGTATTTATCGAGGATTTTCCACGAACAGAACCTTTAGTAAACGTAAAGGTGTAAAGATAGAGAGAAATTACGCAGAGGTCTATGAGTGCATAACATCTCGGTTGACGCTTTTTGAACTTGTTTACTCAAAGTCATAACTGTCATGTGAATAATTAACTTTGATCCAATGTAATCCCCTACATGTATGTAATTGTACTATTGTTTATTTTTGCTCAATTTTATAATTATTATTTCATGTGTCTTAATTGTCAACATTAGCTAAATAAAATAAATAAATAAATACATAGTTTTGGCTTGCACCCGTGACTTCTGAAGGTCGGTCGATACATCCCTTCACAGCTTTTGTCTTCCAATATGAATCTTGCATGAATTCTTCGGCTGTGCGGGGTAAAAGAAACAAAGTCTGAGCAAGATCTATTCCAGTGAAACGTGCAAATGCTGAGAAAAGCTCCCATATGACGTTTCCTATCCCTGGTTCACTCTCCTCGTGCCCTCCCTTCATCAGCGATCATCAACACTGCATTTCATCACAGAAATGTAGAGCACGGTAAAAGTAAATGCCGAGGTTCTATGAAGAGGGAGTTGAAATTTGCTACCATTACATATCAGCTATAGAAACTCAGCATTCAAGTCCCTCAATAGCTTAATGCGGCTCAACGCATTGAAGGAATCTTCCGCGGAAAAAGCTCCGCCTCCATTACCACAGAAAAACGATACCTTAGGCCCCTAGCCTCATGAGCATAGCAAAAAGAACGGAACATAAGCGTTAGTTTCGATAATACTAATCCTACACACAAGACAAAATGATCACTCTTTCCGTGGAAGATTCCTTTAAGGTATCGTTTTCTGTGGTAATGAAGGGGAGAGTTTATTTCCTTCGTTTGAGATTTTTAGCTGATCATTGTAAGAGTTTGTCAAAAACACTAACGAGAAGATGCTTTTGACGGTTTCGAAGGTGTTCTCTGACCTTACCCCAGAAAAAGAGAATGCCTTTGAAGTAGGCGATGTGGTCGGAACATCGGGCCGGATAAAGTTCCCGCATAAGATTCTTGCGGCCTTAGAGACACACATTAAATTAACCTCTAGCAGTAACATCAAATGCCAACATGTCTAAGAAAGACCGTAGAAAAGAAGCATTTTTTTTTTTTTTTTATATTTTCTATTGCTCCAATGTCCTCGTGGCAGGCTAGACAATAAAAGGTCAGAGCAATATAAGAAATCGAATGCAGGACGTATAATTACATGTACCCTTTTAGAAACATGAAAGGGGGAGTATTGGTTGCTGTTTCAATTACTGATAGTAAATTCGAAGTTTTCAAGATTTAGCTGGAATTAAGGGTTTGGCGTCGTCTTCAGGCCTAGAGGGAATAGGTTGGAATGCAAGGCTGAGCGACAAAAAAGCCTCTTTCGACGATAAAAAAATGAAACGATTCGATATACTAATTATAATAATAGCGACTTTTAACGAAGAGAGAACAATAGGAGGTACCTAAAAAGGCGCGTGGTTCAAATTACTTCCAACTTGACCAGTGGTTGGCTATAATCAAATCGTGTTCAGAATTGAAGCATGCTTCCCCTTTTCCACGAGTAAGCCTTCCTGTAACATCCGTAACCAAGCCCTGTCATTCACCCTCTCCCCCAAATCCCGCTCACTCTCGAGAAAATACTCTAGAAAAGCAGCTTCCCCGTCTTTTCCAATAGTGATTTGGCGCTATCACAAGATACGAGGGCATTGTGGTGACAGTGCATTTAAAATCCGTAAAACATGCCCTTTTTGTTAAAAACGGGACTAAGCCTCAGACGGAGAGACTCCAAGTAGTGAGTCACCTTCATTTTCTCTGAGGTTCTTACGCCCTCCTGAGCTTACTCCTGGAGGATGCCCCGTATATCGCATTTGCGAATGAGATTTTTCAAATAATTCAATGAAACTTTTATTCATTAATCTTACTGACTGGAAAGAAGCTTCAGAAAAAATGAAAGAGTCTTCATTTTTACTCGAGGAAACATCGAATAGGAAAAGGCATTAGGTTGAAATTTCCGAATAGCAATAGTGGTTTTAGAGCGCCTGAGTGCATGGGCGGCCGCTTGACGCTCGTTTGTCGCGCTAGATTATTTAATCAACAACGCTGTAATGAGGTTAATCACAAATGGAGGAGCTTTCCTAGCAATGCAAGTCTTTTTTGGAATGAAAAAGGATATTCTATGTAAATGTCGAAGGTGAAAACGTCCATTCTTGCGAAACCCAATGACATCAAATTTCAAGGGGGCGGTCAACAGCGAAGCACATGTAGTGCATTTCAATTAGACACACTGGGCTGTGGGCAGCATTTTCTTAGCTGAAAAAGCCGACAACGGAGCTGGTGGCTGGGAGGTATAAGGCCATCACAGGAAGAGTCATAAGGACGGATATAGAAGATTAAGGCAAGAAAGATAAAGCGCTCGAGACTGATCAATATTAGAATGCGCCGCGCCTTCGTATTTGTCATTAGAGTCGTGTTGATGAGCATTTCAGAACATCTCATCTATGAACATGGAAAACCACAGACCAAGGAAAAAGCTGACTTCGGGTTTCTCCTTGCTTTTTTTCTGAAATTTGAAAAAAAAATGTAAAAAAATTACTTGGAAGGGCAAGTGTTTTCTTTCACTTTCTCCTAGGAGGAAGCATTATTATTTGCCTATCTCCGGAGGTAAGTACTAATTCGAAATCTGATGCTTACGTGCCGACGCCGAGGAGGTTGACTAGTTGACCTTCCTGAATAAAATTCGATCTCGTGGTCGATGCAAGGTGTAAAGGGCGCCTCTATCCATCTCGCTAGTAACCCATAATATTTACTTTACTGTGAGCAATGGCGAGAGCCGAGAACTCCTGAATGGAACTGATAGATGTTGTCGCAATGAGAGATGAGGGCAACTTAAGCAAGCAACCGTGCGTAAGAATGAGCTCGTGGTGACGTAACCTGGGAACTTTCACAGGAAGTCCATTCTCATAATTTCTCTTTTCCCAATAGCAAGACATAATCGCTCTTTGTAGCTCTCAAAACAATGAGGGCTGCCCTTCCGGTGGATTGCCCAGCGATTCATTTTTTATGTTAGTTTTTTGGGCGAGTCTCAGATTAGGACGGAGTAGTGAAGCCTTTTTGGTAGAAATATTAACAATATCGATTTCTGGAAACGAATATTGATTTGTAAATCGGAAATTGAGCTGCTTTTCATGGTGCAGTGATGAAAAGTAATAATAAGGAAATAATTGAGAATTTTCCACAGAGGTGAACAATAGCGAATCGAACCGGTCAAGAATTTCTGGCACGGCTAAGCAATATTTGTAGGTGCTATTTGTTGAACCCGTCGGCAAGCAAATTGTGCCAGTCGGCTGCCAGCAGCCTAGTGGGTGAGGCTGATGACATAAGCACCGGATAGGAGCGATTATGTATGAATTACTAGTTGTTCATCTAGCTACGACAGGTAATCATTACATACACGGGTTTGAGGTGGTCGCGATGATTGACCGCCTGGGAGAAACTCTCGCCAAGAATGGCCGTTTACCCAAAACGTAATAAACAAGTCTGAAAGCAAATGGGTAGTCTACCACGAAGCCTGACTCCTACAGACCAACTTGGTCATCCTTCTGCGCCTCACTCCTCTCACCCAAGATAATGAGAAAATGGTTATGCATGAAATCTGCCTTGTACGGGTTCCGTTTGGCTAGTTTTGAAAGGATTCGTTGCGGAGGGGTTTTTTGATTTCCTAAGGAATTCATGAAAAACTGAAAGGTTTTTACACTCTTCTATTGTTAAGCATTCGCTGAACATTTGCTCTCCTCTCCTCCCTCGCCTGCCATCTCCCCCCCCCTTCCCGCGCATGAGGGTCAACGTGTTTTGGGAATAGAGAAGTATGGAACGTTGACTGGTTAAGAAGGGTGTCCCCAACAGGCCCACCGCGCGGCGAAGGAAGAGACGCAGACGCGGCAAAGGGACGAGTCGCAGCGCATACTGTAGCGGTTAGGCGTCAGGTTAAAGAGAGTGTACCATACTACGTCTCATATCGCACAGCACGCGCTGCAACTCGTCTCTTTGCCGCATCTGCGTCTCTTGCTTCGCCGCGCGGTGGGCCTGTTGGGGGACACCCGGTTAAGAAGAAGGAACAAGGGCAGGGTCGGAGTAAGATGTGGAGACTTTCTACAACACCTTTCTTGATCTGGTGGATGGTATTAGGTTGAGCAGTAAATATGCGCCGTTTTTTCAGGCTCATGGGTCTTTGATTTTTTACTGATTGTCTTCGAAGATCATGATGTAGTGTGGGAGCGCTCAATCTCCCGTACATTCGCCCTGTCCCAACCTTGTGTATTAACTTACAATAGAGCCTTTACAACTAGCAGAAAAACTGTTCGTGCTGAGCTCAAAACCGTACGCTTTTGCATCAGAACCAATGAAGCCTGGGATCGAGGCACGGTTGCAGAAGGGACTGTTCGAGAGCGTTTGTTGATTACGCATTCCTCGTTGTTTTTGTTTGGTTTGTAAACAATTTTATGAGTGAAATGGAAACGCTCGAACGAAATCATTGCGCAACTTAATATCACATAGGTCCATAGGTCTTGCAAAAGATAACATAAATGCTAAGAATTTTTGTGAGAACTCCGAAAATTCCGCAACATGTTTGCTGACGTAGCATCCACCTTTGCAATTTCAGCCAACCATCCAGCTCGTTGTCTCGCTACTTGTTATGGATATTACACCGATTTCGCGAAAAGCTCTTCGTGCCCTTAATTTTTACGAGTACTGCTTGGAATGTTCCGCAAGTCATGCTAACACAAGGACAGAAGATGGGCGAAGGGCACGGTCTCTCATTCGCGGTGCACATGCGCCTCACTCTGCTTAGTCTTGACTTTTTCTTTGAAGATAATTCCACACTCCAACCACCCTGTGACTGGCAATCACGATGCTCTATCTGACGCTGTTGAAAAGGGATCTGGATAGAGTATCGATCATTTGCTAGAGCAATTCCGATGCGACAAGGAGACAGCACTGTGGCATCTCCAAAGACTTGTGAAGATCCGAAAATGTAGAGTTTGGTCCCCACATGCCTTGAGCCCGATTCAGCTCCAAACACGATCTGACACCGTTATGTTCAAGTCGACTTACTATGGATTCTACGATTGACCATCCATCACATTTGCCGAAGATGAGGAGTGGGTACAGTGTGCTAACAAATGAACAAGCGGCGGTAGTCCAGCTCAAACGCTTCGGGAGTTCTTACTGCTAAAGTTCAACCTCGTCCAAGTAGGGCCTTCTCGGATTTTTGGTGGAACACGAGAGGAGTTGAGCTCTGGAAACCCCTACGTGTAGATGTCGCAGTCAACGCGGAAGTCAACCGTCCACAGCTCGATTGCAACGCTTTTAATACGAAAGAAAAACAAGGCAAAGTTTGCTTTTGTATGACACCGTTGAAAACCTCTTGCTAAGAAAATTCAGGAAAATTTCGGGACTCTCGGACGGAGAGTTCTTCCGTATCACCTTATAGCCCTGACCTCGTGCCAAAGATGCCCACCTGCTTCCCTCTCCAGACCACCTCCTAGAGAAGAAATCTCATCCTAACCATCATGATGTCAAAATCGACATCTGATCTTTCTTCGATCAGAATTCAGTGGAGTTCTACAAGAGAGGCATCGAACAGCTTCTAGTGCGTTGGCAATAGGTTGTAGATATTGATGGTGGTAGCATGCTGGATGAATGGAACAAAAAGATAATAAAAATATTAAAATCAAAATTCAGCCAGTTTGTTGCAAGACTTATGGACCAACTAGCACAAACACAGCTTTTCAGCTAATTGGAGCATCTGAAGGTAATTCAGGCCGTTGGAGAATGGGGAGAAAGGAGGAGGCTTTATTCAGACTCATGCACAGTCAGGTCGTATGCTGACGAAGACACGTGGTTTTCAACTGGGACGCGCTCTAATGAAGCTCCAAACTGCTGAAAATCAAACAGTTTTAAACAAGTGCGCTTCTGGACTAGTAGCATCTATTATTGAGCTTCCTCCCTTGATACAAATCCTTTTGAAAATTGTTCAGAAGCAAGAGAGACGTACCTCCTGTGGAGCGCAGATATGACGCAGGCATGACTATAAAAACGATAGAGGAACCTGCTCATGTTGGTCTATCAGTTTTCGGGATGAGCCACGCGTTCAACTTCCATCCAGAATCATGCAGGATATTGGAGGTATATTTACTGACCTACGGTAGAGCCTATGCACCCGTCAGCGTTTTTGTTCACATTTTGTTGCAGTCAACAACCCTGCTCTGAAAGAGGACAAGGTTTGGTTTCTATAGAAAAAATTAAATCCAGAAGTTATCTTATTTCTACTGTGCCATTCAGAAGCTAATCTTTGGTCTCATGTATACTACACATTCTATACCGCCCGCCATTTGCAACTGTCATCTTCCACCCACATCTATCAAAAGTTACAAATGATACGCATGGCTTTTAGCGTTTACAGTAGCCCTCGCTTCATGAAACTGATCATTGAATAACCGAAGAGGAATCGATTTTTTTTGTTTTAATAAAATCGGTATTACTTGTTTTATCAATATTTATTAATTTATTTTATTATATGTGCTCGTGATTTCAAACTATGAGAATATGAAATCATGATTACGATAGCAGCACAAGCATGTAGGTGAGCTTGGAGGGGGGGTCGATCGAAAGAGGAGGAAGGCAGTGCCCCGGCCATACACTGCAAGCCGCGGGGAGGGATCGCGACTCCGGATACCAGCTTAGTAGGTCCGCCAACCTCAACCGAGGACCCAGGATGGTACAGAGTGGGTAATTGGGGACCAAAAAGATATCAGAAAAATTAATATATTATCATTCACAGCACAACTGACTAAGCGAGATGGAATAGGAATATTGGCTTGAGACTATATTTAGCTATGCCATGAATATAAGAAATGCTAATTAAGGAAAAATGCCATATACGGAAGCAAGCTCTTTGGCATGATGCGATTGGAGAAGCCGAGGAGATGCTAACAAAAGCCGGCGTCCCCTGAGACAAAGGCTAGCCGACTGTACTGGTTGTGCACTCCTCGGATGGCCGCCCCCAACAGCAAAAGAAAAGTGTCCGGCAATGGCAGACGCCAGCAGTATTTTTAGAACTTCTGTCAGAGAAAATATTTGCATGGGAGCAGGAAGAAAACAAATCTGGTAATTAAAAAAGGTTAGGGTCAGTCCTAGCGGCAGTCTGCGGTACAGAACTCTGAGCTTTCAAATTGCGTCCATGCACCTGCTGCGACTAGCGTTAATGACGCAGTCCGATGCAGCAAATATGCCCTGGAATCATCTTTCGCTTGTACCCTTGCAATACCGCTAGCGATGCCTCCAGAGCCGAATGAAAAGTTCATGGCACATTCTGAGGGGCATGGAGGCGAACGCTACATTTGCGCAATTCTCCGAAATCAGTTTTTGCCCCGATCAAAGAGTCTCCTGACTTGCTGGTGCTATTGTATTGAATTTACACTTTGCGTAAATAGATATTGGGCGCAGTGGGAGTGGTCCATGGCGCCTCACATACTCGAGCGGCTTCGGGATCAAATCCCGGTCGTGGTCGCCTATGACCAAGCCTTCCATCCTCCGGGGTCGGTTAATTGGTACCAGACTTGTCTGGGAGGAAAAAACTGACTTGTACATCGGCTGGCCCCGCAAGTCATTGTATAGGCCACATCGCATTCAAACGCCACTACGAATGTACAAATGGAAGTAGAATGCGTGCCGCATCCCAAAAAGGGATTGATCAACGGCAAATGCTTTATCCTCATTTTAGTAGGTATCAATGAAAATGCCGATAGTATCGGTTCGCATTGCAACTCATGGTAGAGGGCAGAGACCAATGGTCCACGACCCAAAGGGATGTTGAATGCATGGCGCATCCCGAGGCAAGTCATCTTTTCCACGTAACTTGCCCTTTTTAATTAGAAATAGAAAGAACCTACAGGCTTCTGGAACTGTTACTGCAATTTTCAAAAGGAAAGAATGTGGTCTCAAGCAAGGAGGTAGTGAGCAGAAGTGAACGCGACCCATCTTTGGTCTAACTGGAACCGCATGAGCTCCAGCATGCAATGACAACAGCATCATCACCGCAGCCGCTGGCCTGCTCCTCCTCATCCGGTCGGTAATTGGATATGTGGGACAATGGAATTCGCGTAGTTATGGCCGTTGACGGATTTAACGCCTCCTAGCGGTTCTCATTTAGTGCTGTCACTTACACAAAGACGAATGTGTTTTCG
Source organism: Ostertagia ostertagi (assembly GCA_036418205.1). Classification (NCBI taxonomy): domain Eukaryota; kingdom Metazoa; phylum Nematoda; class Chromadorea; order Rhabditida; family Trichostrongylidae; genus Ostertagia; species Ostertagia ostertagi. The sequence goes on from MU893942.1 coordinate 11,314, forward strand.
GTATACCCGACATGAGATGAGCTTGTCAGAAGGGACACGATGGAAGAGCTGTGAGGTGTCAAGGAATTGTCACACACATCCACAGATGTTATCGGTGCCTAGGGAATACGAAGACAAGCAATAACATCGGTTTTCGGTTACGCCACGCATCACTTATCCATCCTCCATACCATAGATATGATTAGAAGACATCCAAGCTTCTGAGAAGACTCCAACTTCTCTGGAAGCCTTAAAATCAAGCGCCTCCTCCGTTCTCGAGAGCTGACCCATGGAAGGTTCTCAAAATTGACATAGTTCATTCTCATTCCTACTTACTCATTCTTCTTTATTCGCTCCCAAGCAGAAAACTCATGAATGATTTGTGGACTAGAACCGCTGTAGAAGAATCGGGTATTTGCACGAAATAGAACAGCTATGAAAGGATGAGGGGAGAGTGGGGTAGGGAAAGCTACTCTTGAATACAGTAGGTCAAACATATCGGTAAGGTCCGCGCAGGGTTAACTTCTGAAGCAGTCAAATATGAGTTCCTTTTCTGGGATGCGCCACGCACTCCACTCCCATT
>MU893944.1:0-14930 GCA_036418205.1 Ostertagia ostertagi
TGTGGTTAGTGCATGGCTCTTTAGGGAATTCTGTGACAAAATTACGGCCTCCCTTGAGCGTCAGCGCGGCGCTTTGCGTCATTATACGGTATTTTCCAGGAAAAAATCCTCCAAGCTTTTTTCCGATAAGCAAGCTGGCGACAGCAAGATACCAGTTTCGTAGTGAAGAGCGGTTTCGAAATTGATAGAAATACCCTAGATGAAACGGAAAATTTTCTTCTGCGGATGTATAAACGGACATAAATAGTACCGTAATCCATAAATGGGTCTTTGCCCTTCTGTATCAAAACCGCTCTCCTATATGTGAAATTTAATATGAAGAATGGTTCCTTCATGCTCCTTTCGTTCAAATGTTTCTCCCTTAAATCTCAGACTTGATGGTTTTTCACCAGGACCCTTTAAAGCCGAGTTCGTGTCTAGTTTACAGCGCTGTCTCAATTGGTGGCATCGCGGACACCGCTAGACGAATTTTAAAAGGTTTGTCGTCGTGTGTTTTCCCATGACTGAATCTAGCCCAGCGATGACGATCCAGTTCTCCCAGCTAATGCATCTGAAATGGGAGTGGGGGCTTGGGACCGCTGAACTGGACTTCCATCCTCATCTCAGTTGACAGGAACAGCTAATGCGCGATTCGATGACGTCTGGTCCCGCGAGCAACACATTTCTTGTCGTTAAGTGCCCTGTCATCCATTTCCCTTGGATGTCTAACACTCATAAATGGGTAAATGTGTATCGTAAGTGGGTTTGGTTGCGATCTCCGACAGTGCGACAGTCCAACACAAAGAATGCCGTTATCGTAACGGAGGCCAGGCGCGTTCGCCAGGAGGACGAGACGAACGGTGTGGCCGTTTATGGACGGACCATCTTCAACGGGCGCGCGAACGACCCACTTGACGACCCTTGTGGAGGTTTTTGTTGATCGCCACAGCGGCTAATGCGCACCTCAACAGGAGGGCGTCCTCTATCGCGCTGCACTACCTGTGTGTGACTTGGCACACAAGTGTTTTCGTTGACTAATCTACTCGTCGGCGACGACCTCTTTGATGGCTCCCGTTGTCCGCACAAATGCGGGGGGAAAGCCCCGAGTGAAAGGATACGGTCACCAGCGGCTTACAGTACTTCTTTACCTACTCGATTACTCCCCTAAACTTCCGAACAATTAGGTGATATCTCCAGTTCTTTCCGGACGCTTATTCCTCCCACTCCCCTCATTACTTCTTTCCTTCAACCATCTATTTCCCTTTCTCTTGCCTATTGTTCTCGTTTTATTTCTGGTTCATGTTCATTTTCTTCAAAATCCTCCTGTGGATCAGGCCTACCTTATCTTCTAGGGCACTACTGGTAACTAAAGTAAACAAGTAAACAAATAACCGAATAAACACACAAGTAGTGGTCGGTCAAGCGTCCGTCAAAGCTGTTCTTGTTGACTGCTTTCTTTCGTCCAAAGAGGACCGAGATTAGCTGGAAATTTGAAACATAATGAGCTATTTTGTAAAACTCCGCCTTAAGGCGGGAATCGAACCCGTTTCCTCGCTTTCAGGGCAGTTGTGCCACCGATGCGATACCAAACAAGTCTTTCTCTACTTCTTAAATCCTAAATGTCGAGGGTCTGAGAACACCAGAAGGCATAACATGAAAGCTTTCCGAACAGTATCGTAGAAAGGGAGAAAAAATGACGCAAAAACAGTACGGATGGACGTTTTTGCTGTTTCTCGCGATTTTTTACAAAGTCAGGGAAGAAGCAAAATGGTAACGTAGTTAGATCAGCATGGTAAAGTTTGGGATGAGCCTGCATTCTGGTTCCTCGAAATTGCTAGTGATTATTACATGCGAGTTATAGGCTAAGAGTAAATGACTGACCGTGGGACAGTTGCATATTTGTTCGAGAAAATGTTCTGGCACCCATCAACTCACCCCGGGGAGATGGATGGATTCGCTAGGAATTTGATTTAGCCCAAGACGGGAAATTGCACCGTTTGCCCTTCCACCCCAGGGTCAACCGTCCGTTCGAACTGTTCGAACGGGGGGGGGGTCGCATTTGTGTTCTGGGAGGGGAGGGGGGTCGCATTGGTCGCATTGCGCGCTTTGGTGATCAGGGGCGCAGGGCATAGGTGCGTGCGAAAAAAGTTGCCGTTTCACTGGTTGTATACCCCCCGCTCGACGGCTGTTTTTGGGGAAAAAGTGGCGGAGTTTCGGAGTTTTAGGTAGGTTTTGGGCTGTGTCAACTGGTCTCAGAATCAAATACTATAGAAGAGGGAGAGGTCGCGGTGGAGGAAGGCTGGTTGTATTGGGGGGTCGCAACTGTGTGTTGGGAGGGGTCGCAACTGGACCCTCTCGAGAGGGAGGGGGTCGCAAAAATCCCGAAAATGTTCGAACGTGACGGGTGACCCTGCTTCCACCACCTCCCTTCATGAGATGAAGTGCCAAAAATAATGTTTTGCAAGAGTTTGTTTTCCTGAGTAACTAAATAATGAAGAAAGGATACCGTTCGGTTTTGAAATGCGTACCTAGATTTTTATCCAAAGCTTATATTATTTCAATTCCTTTCTTTCTTGTCAAGATTTTTATTCGGAGAAACATCTACCCTTTTCTATCCCTACCCTTTTTTGGGATATTCCTTTACGTTTCGGATCTTTCATTAAATTGCTATCTTTCTTTCAGCTGCGTCTTTAGTACTTTCTCCAACATTCGATTCTTCTCTTCGCTCTTCAACTCTGCCGCTTTCCTCACTTTTTCAGGTGAAACTCCAGTTTGGGGGGGGGGGCACTCCATTGCTATCTTATCACAGACCAGAGCGGCAATGCTTTGTTGGCCTATCCAACACGGATGGATAAATCCTTCTATTTTATAAAGCGCTAACTTTGTGTGTCGGTTTGTGTATCTGTATGTGTGTGTGTGTATGTATGTATGTGTGTCCGTCCGCAAAATGAAGTGAGTGAGAAGGAAGCTCATGGGATAAACAAACCGCTAACAAATCGGGTAGCTTACAGGATTTGAGATATCAATGTTTTGTAGCAGGATAGTTGTGATAACACTCTTAGGGCTATATAAACACCTGCTTAGCACACTTCCGTTCATTCCACATGGTGCTGCAGTGGCAGCTGGAGGGCAGTGGAGAGAGGAAGGGAGGATGAGGAAGGGAAGCGAAAAATCTACCGTCATATCATGATTGTGTCCCTTCTACTGTATGAAACACCATTGTGTTGCATACGCGTCACTTCCAGGAGGTGTTGGTGTCACAGGAGGAAGGGACCATAGCGGAGGATAGAAAGCTTGCGCAGGAAAGGAAGGTCCCGGCGGTTGACGGGGGACTAATCTGGTATCAATAAACGACTCATTTCAGGCGTACTTCTAATAAGGAGTGGTGCATGTCCTCTTTCTGCACACATCCTGCCTGCATCCTATCCACTTTTCTGCACAGGCCATCTACCCTGGAGCTCCCCCCTTAGACCTAGGCAGAGGTGTCCATTCTCCTGGTCCAGGACTGTTTCCTTGGACCATGACAGGCGGAAATACTGGTCCACACTACCGATACTTAGTCATGAGCGCATCATCCTTACCTCGAGTATTGGAGAACAATGGGGTGCCCCCCTCCCGAACTGGAATTCCACCCTTTTTCACCCTGCTCCGCCAGTCATTCCACTCCTCACTACCACATTGCTGCTCTTTGTAATAGCGTCTTTCTTGTTCGCTTACTTTCGTCTCCGATGCCGATGTGTTTTCTTTTTGACATTTTGATCCTATACCATTCAATCTCTTTTACGGCGCACATTGTAATGGGCTGGTCGTTAGCCTTCCGTGATCGGTCTCGATTTTTCTCCGCTCCGTTCACCTCGTCGTAACTTCTCCATCAAAATAACTGGCCTAAGAAATCAAATATACAGAGGGTGGATGGTAGGTGGTTGGTAAACTTCTTAATAAGTAAAGAACAGGACGTGAAACCAACGAAATGGTTGTCTCACTTCTGTTTCTCGTTCACATTTCTACTTTCTGGTTGGTAGAGCCGTTCCTGGCTATTCCAAGGTAGACGTAGGGTTTTCCGGAAAATATCCTGGCGGAAAACGGCGATGACGAAGACAGGACGTACACGAGCCTGAGCCAGCAACAGAAGAGATGCCGCGGATAGGATAAATTGACGGAGGCTAACAAGAACTCTGCGATTGCGCGGGACTAATGTCAGGGAGAGGGTGGAGATACCCCAATGTGGGTGAACGGCGCCTTGAAAGATACGTCCATATTAAGATCTAGGGCTGATGTGATCAAGGTCAACCGTCACGTTTAGAGCCAACTTTCGCAAATTTTACGACGCACCCCTCCCCTTTAGAGGCCTCGATAGAACCCCCGCCAGGCCAACTCCCACACCATCCCCCACCATCCATACGCCTGCGGACGATGGGTCAATCGGATCTATAAATATTTGATTCTGAGATCGTCGACAACAAGAGCCGAACTCCGCGCTATCTCCCATTACCTTTCACCGTCGGAGGGGGGGGGGGGGCTATGCGGATGGAACGTGAAACGGCAAAATTTTACAACTCACACTCACGCCAACAGCCCAGCCTACAAGAATCCACTATCCGTTCCATAAAAAAACATCCCTTCCCTTACTGTAACATTGACGCTACCTCGCGAAATACGACCCCCCACCCCCTCGTTGGACTTTGTCCAACGGACGTTGACCTGGATGTGACCCTTGGTCCTGTGAATCTCCCCAATGGTCCTCCTCCTCCAGCTCCTCACATCCTTCCACCTCAAGCTTGGATCACGCATACCTTCCCTGGCCATTTACAGAGGTATCGGAGCGTAAAGCCTAGTCAAGAACGATAAGCGATCGAACTGAAGAAAAAACTCTCGAATCACCGCAGATTTCCTGCAATCACAGTTGGGGAAATTTCTAAAAGTAATTCAAGCTTCCCGACCGGAAACCCTTCTCCTCATCCTACTTCTCTGCATTCTGGAAACACTGACATTTTGCCTGGATACAAAACCTCCTACAGAGAGCTAAAGGCGACCAGTGGAACCTTCAAAGGAGCCATGATTTTATTCAAGTATCAATTGGTTGGTATGAGATTCCTCACGGTACCATCACTTTCAAGTTTTGTATGAATTTGGCTACAAAATCGCATATCAAGGCTTACCACAGGTAGGTCGTAATATTATATATTTATTTTCAAATTTTTTCAATTATTACTGCTTTTCTACTTTTTATGCCCTATCATCGACCAGCTGGCTCGACTCCGATTTGTTTGTGCAGCGTGTGCTCTTCAAACAAAATTTGCATAATAACGGCTGCTAATTAGCCAACATGGGCGACCTCATGGGACCACCATATTTTGGTATTTGTTTTCATTACCATAAGTGACAGCCAAAGTATCACTATTTCATCTCAATGGTACCCAAATTCTAGAAACGATGGACAAATATGGGAATTTTGAATTCTACTAGCGTGCGCCATGCCTTCGTTTGACAAGGAAGTCTCCAGAATGGGGCTATGTGACGAAAACAGATTAGCTGCACTGTTACGGATACCTGAAGGAATAAGTGACAGATGCTGTATCACTAGTTGATTATTGAGTAGTTAATTATCATTAATTAGTGAAATCGGTAGTATAACTGCCTGGAATGGAAGAGGTGCGGGTTTGGATCCCGACTGAGGTCAATAGTTTCGGGCGCTATCGCAATATACGGGGGCATCCTCCAGGACTGAGCCTAGGAGTGGCAGGAGTTTTGGAAAAATGAAAAGGCTCACGCACCTTAGGGTCTCTCTGCCCCGCCTAGGGCTTAGTCCCGTTTTTGACAGGGAACATGTTTAACGCGGTTTTGCATTGCCACCACAATGCCCCCATATATTGCGATAGCGAGCAGTTTCGCCTGTAACCACAGCACTGCGGTCACTTTGCCTGGCGAGTTGCGACAAAAATAGCAACAGCAATGATCAACAGAAAACCAAAAAAGAGTCATAAATGTTCTCAAGTACGTAATTTCGTGCTTCTAATGTCTTCCGGATAATGCGCTGTGGATCGGATAGAAATAGAAGCCATCTTGTTGCAATGTCGGAAACCGGGTGGAAGTCATCACAACGTTGATGATTTATGATTCCTTTACGCCGCGCCTCTGATCGTCGTGGGAAAGTCCACGTTCACCACGCAATGAGGTCTTCATCTGTCGCTAGCAGAAATCGCGCTTCCGCTCAAACTTCCATTAGAATGCGCCACGCTGCCACTTCCTTCCAGAAGTACAGGACTACTTTTATGCGGTCTGGGCCTGAATTATGAATTTGTGCGCGAGTCGGTGTCAAATTAGTATCACCACCATGTCCAGGAATATTTAATGCCTTCACTTGATCTCTGTGGGGGTAGGGGCTTGTTAGCCTGAACGAAAATCGATCTGGGGATCTCTCATATGATAGCGGCGCCTTTTCTCTCTGCCCATTTCCGCTGCCCATTTCCCGTTGATGTCAATCATGTAGTGAACTATTCAAGTCTTGTACTATTATTCTCACGCCAGCCGTAAGTGAGTTAGTTCTGCTGCGCAGGGTTGTCCACGTGAACTCTCCAACTGGACCTGGCTCCCCAACGTTCGGACGGAATCGTCGTTTCAGAGGCGCCGATAAAGTCACCTTGACGCGGTCTAGCACCGCTACACATACAAGTAGATCTGAAACTTGCAACATGTTCAGCCCTCTGAAGACGACGATTCCGTCGAAACGTTAGGCCACTGAATAAAAGTTCCACCTGACAACCTCGTAAGGCACAGAAGTACTAACTCACTTACAACTGAAATGCCGAGGTTGCAAGAAGAGAGAAGCTGGAGAATTCTTCTTTCAGAGTTCATAACATAGTACTGACCCTCTTGTATCCCCTCCACGTTCCCCCTGTGGATGAAAGAGCCGACCAACGATCTACCGCTTTCAACCGTGCTCTACCGGTCCCGCGTTCAAATTGGTGGACGAATATTTCCAGCTCCAAGCTTTTTCCGAGGAAATGACCTGTGGCAGCGGCTAAGCCCGCGCAAGCATTTTGTGGCTGCACTTTATACTCAAGAAACTGCTGCAAAATTAAGGTGGAAGCTGGTACAATGCGCATAAACATGCATGAAGGAGGTCGACGCGCTGATTAATCTGCTATAAGACGAACAGTGTGATTACTCGAAAATGTATTCCAAATAAGTGAAAACATTTATGTTTAATAGCTTTTTGAATAAATTTTGGAGCCCCAAACTGTTATTTAACATTCAGGTCATAAATGATGATGAGGCTTCGGGACAGCACCATACTAAAAAAGATACTCTAATTTACTAAAGAAGTTGTTGTAAGGTTCTTAGGAGGTTCTGTTTCGACAGTGTTAGTGCGTCTTTTTTACGTAGTCCCTTCTCGAGTCATTCTCACCGTCTCTTCTTCTGGGGGCCTTGAAGCTTCTGAGAGCTCATTTCTAAGGATGTTCTTGCCGGCTCCTAACTTTCACATCCTTCATTTTGGTTTATTTCCATAAAGCTCTTAGGTGGAAGCAAACAACTTCGCAAATCTTCATACATATTTATTATTTATTTATTTATTTATTTATTTATTTATTATTTATTTATTTATTTATTTATTTATTTATTTATTTATTTATTTATTTATTTATTTATTTATTTATTTATTTATTTATTTATTTATTCCCTTTCAGCCCAAGGTGGCTGCGTAAGCTTTAGTTTCCAGAGAATTCTTCCCAATCTCCCGTTGTTCACTCGAAGAAGACCGACCCCATTGAGAGCACTTTGCAGGAGATAATTAGTTTTTCCATTGGGAGCGAAGCTTTTGCTGGTGTGTCGCGATAATGAGCTGATGGCCCAAGTTCACGCGCGGGCACGGGCCCCACCCTCACTAATCCCGTCGATCTTACGACCACGCGTACGAATGGCAGGCTGATGAGAAGCGTGGACCAGGGGCAGCCTAATAAAGACAGCTAAGCACACACACATGCATAACACCATTCCACTGATTTGCATATTCTCCAGGGATTTCATTTAAGAATTGAAGCTGGCCGAATTCGCAGCACATTATGAATTGCCAAGATGAAGTGAGACGGATTCGATGGGCTATAGTCGGGCTCAGCCGGGTCAATCAGTGTGTTGGGGTAGCTCCTGAGAACGTTCCTCCTTCGGCTTCTTCCCGTTCGCCCACTCTTATGGAGATGTCGTTAAATTCCAAACTCTGTCGGTCCTCACCACCTTTGCAAATGATCAACCTATCCCAAGCGGGTGGGAGAGGGAACTGTTAGGTAAGACCCTAATTTCGCCAAATTTTTGAACAAGCAAAATGCTACTTTTTAACCTATTCCCTAAAATCATTGTGGCAATTTCATCAAACTGCGGCGCTTTTCCAGGAAACAGAAAGAATACTCTCTTTTTGCACTTTCTGAGGGTTTCAGCAACTGGTCGGCCGTAGCTGAGGTATGAGGTCTAAGGTCTAACCTTAACTTTGTCGGAGAAGGAGAGGGTTGTCAAGCGGTGGTGTTTGGGGTGGGTAAGGCAGATGTTAATTCATTATTAATGTTTCAGTCAGGGTTTTGTAAGTTTCTTTCCCATTGTGATGGCAAAGCATAAAAAGTTTATTTAAAAAGTTATTTTTCACATCTTATTGTTAGAGTTTCATTACCTATCTATGATTTTCAGAGGGATAGAAGTATTGCAGTAGAGAGGGGAACACTGAGACGCTGACCTTAGTATAAGCGACTTTCTGACTTCGTCATCTCGTGAGCCTTTTTGGTTTAATGCATTCCGCGGGCTTGCCCAGCTTTGAAAAAAGACCTCTTCGGCAACTGCTCATATCAATGCAAGGGCTTGCGCAATTCTTCTAATCTACAAATTATTCTCCGCCCCTCTCTACCACATACGGCAGAGGATATCCAGCCGAACACCTCGCATAGCTTTGGAAAAGGTCTGGGAAAAGGTAATGCTCAGAACATTACCTTTTCTTCAGAGATCATTGCTGGCTTCCAAATCATCTCTCTATTTTCAATTTTTTTGTTGTTCCCATTTCTGGGCAAAGTTGAATCTATGGCGCACCCCAGGAAGATCGATCAATGCCAAATTTCGTTTTCGTCGTTTGGTTAGGGTAAGTTTAGGTTTAGTCCGACATTAGCAGGGCTGATAGTCGGAAAGCCTAAAGAAGTCGGGGTGGTCGTAACACGTGATGCAAAGAAGCGGCTCGCCGTCTGCCACTTAAGCAAAGTGGGAGCCTGCCCGATTTCCAGTATATGACCCGTGCATCCCTGTCCTCCCACCAGTTCCACCATAATATCGGCGGTATCGTAGAGTAGTTGATTCTGGATCCACTCAACCATTTCCCTCTCCGCTCCCGAATTTCCAAAATTTTCCCCAAAACAATTCCCAAAAGTACTTCGAGAAAGTGGGGTGCGACCACCCAGTTGTTCAAGTAGGAGCTATATCACAAACCATCCCTCCCTCTTATTTTGAGTAGGCCCAGCGGACCGTTAACCGTGAAACGGCTCTGTTCCAAAGTCAAGTGCACCACACACTCCGCGTAGCATACCCGTTCTTGGCCCTCCCACGTATTCGGACGCTTTTCGAATAGTGACAGCCATCCATAAAGTGCAATCCACGTCTGGGCTAAGAATGTCAGATTCTCTTGTGACGAAGGATTGAAAAAGTGACTTTGAAGAATGGCAGTAATTTCTCACACCCCTATCTCCTTACCCGATTTGGCAAGCTCTCATTTTTTTTACTTGTTTTGAACGTCCGCAAGACTTGGGCGTGATGCCACATTGTCTCCCTAGTCTCACACTCTTCAAGAGAATATCCAGCGCTGGCCCTCTAATTTGATGTGACCGCCACGCTTAGGGATCCTTGGCACCCCTTTGAGAGGTCAAGAGGGCGCTTAAATCCGTCTAACATGTTGCTTAGGGGTTTCCCAGTAGGAGAGCTTAGCGGGACTCCGCATCTTTTACGGCTTTTCAAAAAACGTCTTATTTTTAATGAACATATTATTTGCTATATATTTTGTTTTGATATAGGTGCTCCCACCTACCCTGAAACATCTGAAGTCTATGAATTCCATTTTGAAATGCGCCATGCCTTCTCCTTCTATGTGAGATTCAAAATGCCGTTTGACCTATAAAATGACTCGAAGAGTCCAAGATAAATACAGAAGCTTTTTTTTCGGACTCAGTCTGACAGCAGTTCAAAGATCCGGGATGAGAAAGGTTTAGTTAGTCCGGGCGAGTCTTGATAGTACCCACGGACCATGTTTGTGATATGCAGCGTAGCTTCCTGCTGAACCACCTCTATTGTGAATGGACCCTGTACGATCTAGTTAGTATAACGCTTTTGAGCTAACTGGGTTTCCCTCTTGGAAGCTGTGTTCAGAGAGCTGACTCATGAACTCTGACCTATCCTTAGCGCCAGAAGTGTCAGATACGTGAGATGCTGTTATTCCAGTCCATCATTACCGACGGACGGATTGCTTGATTTGCGTCCGGGGCGGGGCCGCCATCGCGTCCAAAGACAAGATCAGGGGCGGCTGAGGCGCGACTACGATGCCAGCCAGCCGGCCATTAGGACCTCTCGACAATTCGGGGTGGCCTTCGAAGCAACTCAACGACTTGGGCGACCGCACAACACCACTCGTCAGCTCATCACTATGTATCAAGCGCCACCCATCATTGCTGTACTTGGGGGGGGGTTATACTTAGACCCTATTTTTAGTATTTTTAGTGCAATTATTTTTGTGAAAAATTTTACTTGAAGGCATTGAGTTTGTTCCTGAACATCTATTTAGTCGACTTTCTTGTCTAGGCGACACTGCAATTGAGTCAGCTCTGTCTAGACAGCATAAGAATCCAAACTTGGTTATGTTCCTCGCTATTAAATTTGTTATCTCCGGCATTTTGCATGCTCAAATCTTTTGGTCAATGTTTATCATCTCCCTCGTTTCTATAAATTTCAAGGCAGTCCTGTCGCTAGACGAAACAAATTTACATCCGTTTATTTATTTATTTATTTATTTATTTATTATTTATTCTTGTTTGTTTATTGACTAGTTTATTTGCGAAGTATAGCAAGAAGTATAGCTTCATCTTTCGCCCTCCTTCCAGACTCAGTTCGCGAAGTGAAGCCTTACCATACCGCTGCTCCCCCTAAGGCAGCGAAACGCCTGTGGTCCACTAGAGCTCTCTTAACTTCGACTTCACTGGTTGCTCGAAGATCTTTTTGGTGTAAGGAGATTTTGTGCTTCTGAATAGCGACTAGCCCTCCTTTTGTTTGTGTGTACCTTTGTGCAAACAAATAAACAAATAAATAAATAGGCCATTAAGCTGAACATGACCTTCCATTTCTCGAAATTACAATTTCGTCCAGTAACGTGAATTTTTAGTAATTCACGTGGATATTTTTATAGGTCTCAGATTGCTGCAACTTTTGAAGTACCCATTTTGAATTTGATTCTTTGAGATTACTGATTTAAATTGGTAATTAGATGGTGCAAAACATCGAGCTTCATTTTGGGCATGGAGTGCAGCAACTGCTCGAGAATACAATCGAATGTCTTTGTTTATTTTACTCAAGCTTGAGGAATGCTCCATTTTTCTGCTATACGGGATGTACGGCCTTCATCGGACCTATCGAGCCTGACTGGTCTTTAGGGGGAAGGGGGCGGGAGGGGGAGCTCCAGGGATTGACGAAAGATAAGGTTCGCCGGAGGAAGGAGCGAGACAAACCATTTTTTATTTTTAGCTGCTACCTTTTGAATTGTCTCAAAAAGACTGTAAGAGCCGCTAGAACAACGAAGTTTCGGCCTGAGCTGCCTGGGTAGAACGCTTTTCTTGCTACAAAGGTGCAAGGCCGTGAAGAAGTCGTTACCGAATGTAGCGCAGTAATCGAATGGGTTCGTTTCGAGTTATTGCGATACAATTGACATCTCTCACTCAATTCTCTGCGTCCTAGTTGACCCGTTTCTTTCTCTTAACCACGTATAAAGGAAGAGAAGGTGTTGTTGTAAGGAGGAAATTTATTATAGCAAGTGCGAATGTGGTCCGTTTAGCCTCTTATGGTTAGCTCAGACAAACCCCGGTATTTCGTCAACCCCCAAGGCTCATCAGTGAGCGCAGAAATAACGTGATGTGACCTGATGGAGTCCTGCCTGAGTTTATTCAAAAGAGAATCTTCACCAGGTGGCCTTTGCAAGTAATTGTATATCAAAGCTCAAGTTCAGCAAGTTCGGAACACCACTAACTTTCTAAGCGGAAGCCGAATGCATGGCGCCTTCCAAATGAGTATGATTTGACCATGCTTCATAATTTTATTTGAATTTTATTATTATTATTATTATATTATTAAATTTTATTATTATTTATTATTTTGTTTTTCAATTTTTTTCACGTAGGAGCCGAATTCAGACTAGTGGCAGACTTTGTGAACCCAGCGATTCGGTCGATTCGCCAGCGACTCGCGTCGTTCACAAAGTTTGACACCCTTACTGCGGAAATATTAGCCAGGAAGGCAACTGAGAAGGTGAAACATGAAGGAACTTGGAGATTTTGTTTATCCTCAACCGGGCTTTTCATTTTTCCACCCCTTTTTGTTTTTCCTTCCATCCCCATCCCCCTCCTTCCCCCCTCCCCATTAGTTCTTCGCTTCACATCAGTGTCGTAGCCATTAATTTCCTCTCTTTTTTTGAGCGTTGCGTCTCAGAGCTCAAGAGTAAAGCAGAGCTTCAGGAGTACCGCTAATTCTTCATTTTCTGCAATGTTCTGTTTTTTGTGCGCTGATGAAGAAGCCAATTTGTCACGATTTGCGTGGTGAAGCCTCCTTCCCTCTCTGCCAACCTTTGATCACACCCTTTTCGCAGTTCAGGCTTTTTTTGTGAGAACCTCCCCCGCATTCTGAGGTTAATGGAATGGAATTCGTGAATGGACCGTACGTGAGCGATGATGAATTTGGCTCTCTCTCTGTGACTGACCAAACATTCGACACCCATTCGGAGTCGCGGAGAGATTTGAACGCGTAAAATGACTTCTAAAATTATTCGCAAGAAGAACTCAATTTACCCTGATGTTTGCTCCCATTTAGTGGTTTGCTGCAGCGAGTTGTATTGACCTTTGAAGGGATGAAAACCGGCTCCATGGAAAAGCTCACGGGCGGTGCGGACGCGTTCGCGTGTTCGTGACGTCACAGCGGCGGCGAAGAGCGAGCAAGAGCCCACCAAGGATTGCATTTGTCAAGTACTCCGAGCCAGGGTCAACCGTCCGTTGGACAAAGTCCAACGCGACGACGAGAGTAATGCCGAGAGTGAACGTACGCACGGAGACACAGACGGCTCGCGGGTGGCGAGAGTGAATGCCGGCGCGGAGAGCGGTGAACATCGGTCCAACGTCGCTCCAATATCGGTCCAACGTAACGGTTGACCCTGCCCGAGCGCTACTAACGGTGCCCTACCTCATGACTGACTAATGGAAGCCGGAATTCGATTTGAAAAAACGGACTTCACGTTCAATAACTGGTTTACCCACTGAGGGTTTGCCACAATGGCTCTTAGAGTTTTCATACTGCGCAATCCCGTCTGTTGGAGTTGAAAACACGTAAGCGGCACATGCAACTGCTTTCCTTTCTTAGATCTGCGGCAAGCTGTGAGTGAATTTTGAGTACCAGTACGGCTCTCCTTGCGCGCGTGAGTTTCTCTCCTCCATAGAAAACCTTGGTGGGAAGGTGAACTCAGTCTTGGATGGATCCACTGGTAGTTAAAATTGCAGTACAACATTTCATTAGCCGACATCGAATCAAAAAGCCAAGTTATGTCCTCAAAATAATTCATACAGTATGCCTGAGAAGAAGGAGAATTCCACTGCCAGGCCTGAGGATAAGCCACGTATTCGACTTTCATTTAAATTAATGAAGAAGGTGGGTGGGTATGTGACGTCAGTCGTGGCTTGCTAGACACTCGTCTATTTCCGTATCCATTCTCCTGTGCGTTAAGACGTATTCCACACTATATGAGTACTTAACCCGATTTAATACTCAATTGGTGTAGAATGGATTCGTTCTGGGGACCCTGTAGATTCAATCTCTACCTATTCATTGCCTTTACACCGCCCATTAATGGCCATGGTTTCAGAAAATGTGATAGAAAATTAGCTTGTGATCAAGGCTGTTTATCTCCTACCTGCTCCTGAGCTCTTCGCAGTGCTACGGGCTTGGTTCTTCCTCTGATTTCTCCTTCTCACCGATCGCCCTTTTCGAGTTGCTCTCGCTTTTCTCCTTGGTGTCGCCTTTTCCCTGTCGTTTTTTCTTAGGTTTTACAGTGCGCTGACGAAAACTGGAGGCCAGTGCCACATTAAGAGGCTGTCAAATGGTTACAAATGGCAAGCGGAAGTTGTCTGAAATACTTGACATGTGGATGGGGCGATGATTCCATGATGATTGCCTCCAGTCTGTACGTGGAAGCGGGGATTCGGCCAAGCGTGGGAAATCCGGTCGGAGACGAGGAAATCACCCCTTTGACATATTGTAGTTAATTAGGTCCTTTGCTGTTGCATTCTTAGCTATAGACTGGATCCAACCGGTTTCACAGGGTTTCCTCTCAGAACACAATGCCCTAGCCCGGGTTTACCCAGCGCCGATTCCCTCTCTGATCATCATAATTACGGTCAACGTCGCGTCGACCTTCCATTTCTCTGGACAGGGGCGAACCTTGGCCTTGACAAGTCCACACAACGCACCGCGCCGACCAAGCAGTTATTCAAGACATACCAGTAAACACCTTAAACTCCTCGGTCCCATTAGTGGCCACGGCGTGCCAAGGCCTTTAAATTGGGGCTACTTATGATTTTCGCAAGTAAAGGTTACCAAGGCCTATTGCTCTTATTTTCTGGAGTAGCTCGAATGATTTACTGAAGTTCCAGAAACTTTCCAAAAATTTTCCCGTTTCGCCTGAT
>MU893949.1:0-12923 GCA_036418205.1 Ostertagia ostertagi
GCTGTTTAGGCGAGAAAGCGCATAGGACCATCAAAGTGAGGCAGTTAAAAGGACCGCGGTCAAGTAGTCCGTAAAAGCAGCCGCCACCCCCACCCAGCGTTAACACCGAATTTGCCTCTGAATAGCTATATTTAGAAGTCTACTGCGCAGCCAGAGTTTTATTGAAGAACCACGACATCTTATCACTCGCAACCTCACGAGACTTGTCACTGAACAAATCACAGGATAGTTGTCAATTTTATTAATATAAAATTGAATATAGGAGAAGGGATACATTGATGAAGACAAGGTTCGGACTCGTTGTCACCGCGTGGTCAGTACTGTTGCTCACTTCGAATTGAAAACGCGACAATTCATTCTTTTCACTGATTTTTTCCCAGCTTTTCCTATGATCTGCCACTTTCATTTTGAGCATGCTGTCGATTTCTGCTGTAAAGAATCCGGTGTCAGTGTGGACCTAAAAAGATCCTCATTAGGACCTTTCAAACAGAAAAACCTGTAGCTCGCTGAGTATGGTTCACTAGGTAGAAAGCGACTTTTTCGCGTTTCGCAGCGCGAAACATTTTTCGCTGCGGGAACCTCAGGTCCACGCTGATCATCAGTGGACCCGAGGTTCAGCGAAAAATGTTTCGCGCGCGAAACGCGAAAAAGTCGCTTTCTGTCCTAATGAACCACACTCTAGCTCGCTAGGAGGATGAAGCGGGTGTACGTCATATGGCGCGATCCCATTGGCATTGGAGCGCACAGGCCGTAATTACCATCCTGCTGTGGCCGGACAACTCGTCCGCGCAACACATTCTGTTCCGTTCCTCTTGCCTTGGCATCAGGCCAGCGAAGCTATCCGCTCTTTTTTAGATCTTTGGGACTCAGCGAGATTTTTGAGACCCAAATTATCAGATCGATCAATTACTGAAGTCAAGCAGCTGAGTGATACGGACGAGTTGTCCTGGATACTGTGCGCTCTAACGCCAATTGGATCGCGCCATATGACCGCCTCCTGGACCTGGGTTCCCCGAAGCGAAAAGTTTCGCGCGAAGAACGATAACCTTTTTCCGTCCTAGCGACCCACACCCGAAATATACTTGCCTCAGCGCTCGGGTCTTGTCCGTCGAGTAGGTCCTTGCATGTCGTTCCATAGGAGAGCAATCCTAGCAGGTAGTGTCTGCCTTTATAGGTAGTGAATTATTCCCCCACCGCTGTCACCCTGAATTAATATGACGAACAATCTGAAGCATTGACCTCCTTTATATTTGAAGATGATAAAAAGGCAGCCCATTATAACTCAAGGTAGAAGTGGTCACTAACGCAGGGATGAGGGAAAGAACATCAAAAGCGGCCTAGAACCGAGAGATGAGAACTCTTTTTGATAGTTGATCTCCGCACTGGGGCTCGTTTCGTCGGTTCTGACGTCATCAACGCGAATACTCTGACCTGAGTCCCTGCTAAACGGCTTATGTTCGCGGTTAGAGTCAGACGGCGAGTAGCCGATCGATGGGCGTGCAGAGCCCTAGCGCCGGCCGCAGGGGGTACACTTAGCTACAAAATGTATATCATCCCGCTTCCTAAGATCGGCTACTCCTCGCCGTCGCTGCCTCCATTTCTAGTTCTTATAGTTCCCTTCCTCGACCCCCAGTTTATGATGGGATCCCCCGTTAATGTTTTTTTGGGCTTGTGATCATTCAATAAGCCATCAGCTGTTCACCTTACAGACGTTCTTATCGGGAGTGTCGCGAGTGCAGAACGTGTCCTTCTTCTTGTCGGGTACTTCCTTTAGGCACTCCTTATTAGTTATCCTTTTTCCTAGAAATACCATCAAATCAACTATTTCCACTTTTCACCGAATGTCTAGTACTGATTTTTGGCGCTAGCGCAGTTGTGGGAGGGGGTAGAAGTCGCTGCCGTAGCGCACGTCGTCTTGGTGTCCTCTCTGCGAAGTATGTAGTGTAAACTTACACATTCCACTTTTTCTCAAGGTAAAGTGACTCTACCTAGACTAACTCCCGTGAACTGCCTACATTCCTGTGGCTCACGGATTCCTCGTCTTGCACTACGCCACGACGACATCTGTCTCCCCCTCCCAACTACGTTAGCACCCTCATTTCGAAGTAATTTCGATGAGAAAATGTCCAAGTCGTCAATATTGTGGAGATGAGGCAAGCAAATATGATTAATGTCGTCAGGGATGTCCTCTTCCAGTTCAATAAACGCAATATCATTGGTGTCAGCACAGGCTTTTCTGTAGTAATCCTCATAGTAAGCCCTAAATGCATGCAATTAGGTTAAAGGAATCTTGCGCGGAAAAATCATGATTCTATTTCAGCCATAAATCACTGGCTTGAGACTCATTATCCACGATAATAGTGAAAAGAACTGAAGTATTGCTTTCGTTTTGATTAGAAATTCGAAAACTCGAAAAGGCTGCTACGCGTTCGAATTGCCCACGGACGTCTTTCACGAATGCTGGCGACGGGGATGCTCAAACTTGGTTCTTGGAGTGCATTCACTAGAAGCTCTTTCTGGCCTTCTGCTTCGTTGCATTCACATCTTACACTTCTACTCCATCCTATTCCATCGATCGATTTGTCTCCACTCTCCGAAATCGCGCGCTTTAACCCGATTCTCTCATTGCGTCGCCTGGTACGTAGCCGGCCAAACGCCGTCTTCTTTCCATGCCTCGCCTGGCTCTGCCTCCTGGTCCTTCGATGGTCCATAACGTGTAGTTTTTGTACGTTTGTTTCTCTTCAGAAACCGAATCTTCATGCGTGAAACTTTGTGTGCTATTTCCAGTGATCACAACTGACATATTCATGTTAGGAAAGAGTGCAAGAATTTTCCGCGCAAGATTCCTTTAAGTAATGTTGATAAGGAGGTAGCTTTTCAGATATCAAGGTAGAGGTGGTCAATGATGAAGGGATGCAGAAAAACCAGAAAAAAAGGCTGACGTCATCGACGAGTACGTATGTTCTGCTCTGAGTCTCTGCTACAGAGCTAGAGTCCGACGACGAGGGGGTGAACAGTCGTAGGATATGCAGCGCTGTAAGCGTCGCCAGACCCTGATAGACAGCCAGGGCATCGCGTTCGCCGCAGACTGCACTGCGTCCCGGCATCCTCTGGAGACCCGCCTGCCTTTTCACTAGCTACATCTCCTTTCTTCGACCTCTAACCAGGGTCAACCCTATCGTTGTTACTCTTTGGAAATTTTTTACGACCCCCCCCCCTTCATGGGTGATTTGATACGACCCCCTTGTATGTGACACTTGTGTAGAGACAGTGTTTACCATCAATATTTATTTCTACGTAAGTCATCAAAGATGAAACTTTAGCAAAATCCACGACAGATATTCATCGCTGCTTCCAAACACGAAAAAATGAGATGCATTCAAAGATATCCGTGTACTCCAAAGGGTTACCAAACTAGGAGATGAAATAAACTGAACCAGTGACCGGAATATTGACAATATTACCTGATAAAAACTTATGAGAAGTCAGAAAAAATTATCGCTCCAATTGAAATACTGAAATCCTTCACGTTCTTCAATTGCAACACAATTTTTACACCCCTCTTTCTAAGGCTATAACTTCCTTCATATTCGAGCTTCTGCGCCGAAGTGATTTGATTTGGAAAATTCAAATTATTCTCTCTCCAACCATGGGTAAAAATTCTTCGAAAGTTAATTTAATAAAAATTTAGTACGTTGTTACTTTTTTCTGTGCAAAGCGACTTTTTGACCTTCAAACGATCATAACTTCCTTCAAAGTCATTCATTTGGGAAGCTGAACACGGTATAATAAACTACAGGATTCAAGCTTTCTAAGAGCACCCAAACGTTCCTGAAAAGTCAGCAGTTCAAAAATTAGTCCCGTTGTTACTTTTTTTTGAGGGGTATTCTTCAAGCCATTTTCCCGAAAACGCGGGTTTTCTTAGGTTTCACTGCCCGTAACTTCTTGGAAGACCAATTCATGTTTAACTTAGGATGTGCTAGAAAGCTTCGAGCATGCGCTTGCACTACATCCCTTGCCTTGGTGCGCGCCACGCCTCGGGCGCCCTTCTAATTCGCTGATTCATTTGAAAGCTCATTTAGAGGGAAGCGTGGTTTATAGATGCTCTAGTATCAGTCATCTTACGAAAACGTGCTGGCTATTATCCGATATTACCAAGAATCCCACTGTCGGCCACCGAGAGGGTACGACCCCCCTCCAAGCTCAACTGAGTACGACCCCCCGTTGTTACTCGTAACAACGTAGGGTTGACCCTGCCTCTAACCTTATCGTACCATATTCCTTTGGATAAAATATACGCCGTTCAGTATAAAGAATTCCGTGCGGTATTAGCTTTTTCACTGAAATATTAGGTTGGAACAGTTGAAATGTCGTTTTCGATCATCAATTATTTTCATTATAAAAACAATAATGAAGCACATCAACCTGAACCATCTCCTTCACCTGTGTCACAGGCTCATCACCTTTCGTTACGCAAAGCATGGATGCCTACCGCGTAGAACTCTTTCTGGTTCGACTCGAAGAAGTTGGGCACTCAAATTTTGACGTCGTCGCGGTTATCGAATTGGTTTGCTGCTAAGGAGTGTTGCGCTGACCTGGGTCAGTGATAGTCGGACGGCGCCAGACCTGGGCTATATGGCGCGAGAGGTAGAGCGTCCCAGCCCAACTCCTCGATTTCTTGTTGCAAGATTTTCGCGACATGTGTCTTGCATTATCGTGCCATAATTTTTCATTGGCCGAATTTACCCTTTGACGACGCGGAGCTCGGCCCACGTGGTGGAGCTGTTATACGCAGAGTTCAGCTGTAACTGTATAACCCACAATCAGCATTCCGTGGTACACCGTTGCTATACTATATCACCATATAAAAACATGACTTTGTTTCCGTGGATGTCTGGTTTCGAAGTCACCCTCAGCTGTCCATCAGCCGCCAACCACGGTCGTCTTCTCGCGTTGTTATTGGGAAACATCTCTTTGTAAAATGCGGTCAACACGAAGTCAAGAACCTTTTTCCTCTTGAAGTTATGGAGCGAAGTTCCAGTATTGGCAACCAGTACTGCTTGCTCGCGTCGCTCAGAATAGGCCGAACCCATTTTCTATCCTGAAAGGCCTTAACAGTCGCACGTAGGAACTTTTAAATTTTTCTGTTGACACAACTGAATCTCCATGCAAGTTTTGTGCGGTTTGTCGAGGACTCAATTCGTTGGCTTTCTTTATTTCTCCGTCATCTAGAGCTAGAGGTCAAAATCCACGATCTTCGTCGCCAGGTCCTTTACCTCAGTCTTGGAAGAGCTGAAACCATAGCTGAAAGTGCATCAGAGACTAAGTGTTACTGCTCAATGTTTTGCACACAATGAGTGGGATTCGTTGGCCGTTTTTCCTTGCTTGAATATATACGCTCAGACGATGATTTCTGATCAGTCATCTTCGAGCAAAAGTTTTGGCTCGAAGAACATCCGCTCAGTGGCGCCTAAGATTTCGCAATATGCGTGCTGAATCGCTCTCTCGAATGAATGGTCTCCCATCCTAAGAGATTGTGTTTAAGCTGAGAAACAAAGGCACAAACGGAAGCGACATTTCAACTGTTCCAACCTAATAATTCCACAGCTTGAGCAAAAGTAAATAACTTGTTGGGATCGGTCAGAATGAGGCTAGAAATTTGGTCCGTAGGCTACACACGTGGACTGTGGCGCTTAAACAACGTCAGTACACCGTCCATTTCTAGTCTCTGCGCAAAACTTATGGCATATTTTGTTGAGATCCGTGAATTATTTCTAAAGACGGAGTTCCAGCATTTTTTTGCTGTTTGGTTTTGATGCAGCGACCTATTTAGCAAAGGCCTGTCGAAGAACAAGGTGATGAGGCAACCGCATTCGGTGATGGAAGTACTAGTGCGGAATGGACCGCTAGTTAAGAAAAAATGAGAGAAACTGTCGGAAATTGGAAAATATGGAAGTTCTTCAGTATGAGGAAGAATAAGCGGCAGAAGTGAGGTGAGGGATAATGGCACCGTGGAGAAAAGAAGTCCTCCAATACGAGAGAGCATGCAGATAGGTGAGACGACGCAGGTGATTCGACAGACCCGGTGGGAGGAGGTTGGCAGGACGACTAGCGTTTGGCGCGTGTCAACTTCGTTTCTAGATTATTTTCTGCATGACAACGCCTCACACCACGCTTCCTGCTCCTTTGCTTATTTGCAACAGTTTACCCCATCCTGGGCTATACCTTTAAGGCATTCCATATGTCCGTTGTACTGACTACTTACTTCTTAACCTTCATAATCGTGCCGATATCTTCCTTGGTACATCCCTCCTTCTTGTCCACTTCTTGGCAAACACCGCCAACCATGACTTCGGCAAATTTAACCACGGTTTCTACCGACTCCATGTCATTCAGGCTGCAAGATAGTTTTGATCCGTATCATATAAGTGCTCAAAAATTAGAAACAGAAGAGCTTAAGGCTAAAGCAACAACCCCAGGTGAGGTGCTGCTGAACGACGCACTATGTGTGCATGTAGGATAGAGTAGTGAGCGAGGATCAGAGTTGTGCCGTCGTCCCAGCTTAAAGTGCGCAGGACTTACAAAGTGAGTTATGCTAGTGGGAGTTAATGACGAGATACCTTGCCCACATCCCATGACACGTAGGCCATGGATTACGACATAGCAGAATTCAAATGCGCGTGGGCTACTGCCAAAGTGGAGCAAGCAACTTCAGGAAACTCTTCCGGACACGCCCCTCATTCAAAGGAAGAAGAAAGAAAGTTCTTGTTTAAGGGCTTCATTGGCGATTTACTTTGTTGCTTCTCATTTTTTGTCAACTTGGCATTCACTATTTCGTCTTTACCGCTGTAACCCCACCAATTCGATCTGGGGTTGTTGCTTCAAAATTACAAAGCAGTACCTGCATGTGTCCACCCCTTCCTTACGGAAACAATGAGCTGCTGTCATGATATGCCGTTTAGTGACCAAAGTACCGCTGCAGGTAACTGAAATCCCCTGATATAATTCACTAATGCATTTCAGCACAACATGCTGACATCAACCGAAAAATCTAGTTTCTGATCAATCACTGATTGGATACTTTTGAAGGCAAATTCCGGCATTGAGTTGGTGCATTATTGCATTGAAAGAACGGTGAAGATGTGCAGTGTTACGCCAGTAATGAAAAAAAAACGGAAAGCAGATGTCAGCATAATCGAAAATGACCCCTTCCCTCCGCAGTGGTCCCTGTGGCAGAGAAGGAATTAGCAAGAAAAGCTTCGCGGGGGGAGGGATCCATGGCGATGGACGAGGCCTATGGTGCATCCTTGGGCCTTACATTAAGCCATTCATCCTTGTGGAATGCAAGGCGGATTTACCGATGAAAAGGCAGCCCACTGGAAATTAGGTTAGGGATGATTTCTACTTCTACAGCCTTCGTCCCTTCGTAGAATCTTCCGTTACATGCGGATTTTACTATGAAAACATAGCTTATTGGAAATAAGGGTAGAGGTGGTCAGTGAAGCAGGGATGAAGAAGAAACCATGTGAAACGGCCCGGAAACCCGAGAAATGGGACCCCTTCCTTGCCCGTTGATTTTCGCATTGATGCGACCTCATCGCTCTTCAATGTTAACGCTCTCTCTGCTATGTCGGTGGGCGTTCCGGCCAACTGCGCCGAAAAGAAGTCCATGCCAGATCGCCGGGGGCATATCCTTCGATGCGAATTGCGTGTTGCACCGCACCCCTAAGGTGTCCTATCTCTCCATTAGTTGAGTTTCCCATTCTTCAATGTTCGTTCTTATCGTGGAATCCTTGCGGGGCCAAGTGGGCTGCTACTCTGTTGTGGCGTATCACTCTATTCTGAAGGAGCTTGTGACTTGCGTACGATCTTGGTCTACGGTATACTCCGAGATGAAACAGCGCTCCTGTTTAAACCACATGCGGTGTTACCGCAAAGAATGGAATGTGCTGGAGGCGCGGGAAACCCTGTCACGCGCGCAGTCAGGCAAGTCAGTTCGATTCGATGCTCTGTTCAAGTCAGTCGGTTGGACCAGTCCCGTCAAGCGCAGTTGGTCCAGTTCTTCGTCCATGCCGGAGAAGTCATCAACCAGGCTTAATTCGGTGCACCAGCCATACCGTCATGACCCGTCCCGCAACATGTCGATCGCTTCCGTCTCATCTTATGGTTAACTCACCTCATTATCTCCCAGGGATGCTTTTTAACTCTGTGTTTATTGTATTATGTGTTTTTCCTAATTTTCCACCATATTGTTACCGTAGTTTCTTGCGTACCCCATAATGATGTTTGAGCACCTCACAATTTCCTACGTTCTGGCGTGGCTCGGGTGGGCAATCCCGATGCGCTCTTCGGTCGGCAGCTGGTCACGACAGAGCTCCAGCTTTTCCATTAATCCGGGCTTTGCCTTCGAAATCAGTCGATGGTGGTGTGTTATGATGAATAAGGTCCATATTGTTAGGAAAGTAATGAAGAGCGTAACGACCTTCGTAAGCAGTTTCATCGTCTGCGGTCCCATTGTATATATGAATGAGAGCAGTCCATGGCAATTCACCTACAGAGACTTTTTTACCACCCATTACCTATAATACAATGAATCTGATTGGAAGAACAGAAACTTCTTATAAAAAAGCTCATGCTCCGAAAAGCCATAAACATTTGTGTGTGTCCCCCACGGATCCATTCACTGAGAGTCCTCTCTCACTGAAAGATCTCTAGCCTATCTCTAGATCGAGTGGCAAGGCTACGCGACGCGACCCCAGGTGGCACAGCCAAAAGCTTGCATTCAAGTGATGAAGACATGCGAGGCAATCTGGCCACACCGGACGAGCCCTTGTTCTTCGAGACCGTGGATAATTACTGAGTACATCTTGCCCTCACGACAGAGCCTGACAAAGGGCTCGATATGCCGAAAACAGCAATATGGATGGGCCTCATTCCCCTGAACCTGAGGGAGCCCCCAATACGGCAGCGTTGGGTAGGACCGCTCGGGAGAGGCTGCTAGAATCTCAGGGCCCGGATAGGCTGCCTAAACGAAGAAGGACTAAGATGGCGATCTGTACTTTCAACGCACGAACGCTTGCATCCGAAGCTCACATCGAAGATCTGATGATGCAGGCCAGGAAGATCAAGTACGACGTCATCGGACTGACCGAGACGAGAAGGATGTGGTTAATCCTGCATTTGACGAACTTTGTCGCCTATCGCACAACAATCAAGCTACGACGAATTGGAGAAGTTCCACAGGGGAGACGACACATTCTTAAAAGTCATTGTAATTCGGCGAATTCAACGCTAAGATTGGCCCAAGAAGAACGGCTGAAGAACTTCACATCGGTACTCACGGAATGGAATGGAATGAGCAGGGTGAGAGACTGTCGGAGTTTATCATGTCGACCAACACCATCCGGTAACTCACAGTTCCAAACTCGGACGTACCTGATGGACAGTTCCCCAACGGTAGACAGGGCCTATATCTTAAGTCAAAGGACGTCGCTGTTGTTCCAAAGTTCTACACGGGATCGGACCATCGTCTCCTCCGCGCAAAGTTCCACTTCTCGATGCGTGTTGAGAGAGCAGCAAAAGTTCAGGAAGCGAAGCCCCAGGACAGTCATCAACTGGGACCACTTCACTTCTCTTCGTCAGCTTATGGGAGGATTCCGTTATCGAGAACATCGACGAGGAATATCATCGGCTCGTTGAACACCTTCACGAGGGTGGCAAGAAGGCAGAGGGTTGTATGCGCAGGCAATTACACACTCACTGTGAGCTTGCGAAGCCATTTTTGCAAGGATCGGATGACCGCTCGACGATCCGGATGAAACAGTCGCATGCATCACGAAGGCAATTGGATATAACGTCTTCCACTCGGATCTCTTCGATAACCATGTCCAGTTGCCTACTTATCGACTACAAGAGGACGGATACGTCTCTGTGTTCCGAAGTACGACATGCCATCAAGTCGGTGAAGAATCGTACAGCACTTGGTCTGGACAGGGTTAAACCGGAACATCTGAAGAATGCACCGCCAGTCATCATCAAAACTCTGGTTCGACTCTTCACGCGTTACCTGTCGGAATGCAAGGTACCCACTCCGTGGAAAACCAGCAGGACTATGCTGATGCACAAAATGGACCTTCAACGACATTGGCAATTATCGCCTAATCTGCCTGCTGTCTGAAATCTACAAACCATTCACCGAGTCATCCTTAACAGGATCGGCAGAATAAGACAACAGCGAGCAAGCAGGGTTCCGAAGAGGGTTCAGCACGATCGACCATATCCACACGGTTACGAGACTCATTGAAGTTTCACGAGAGTACAAGATGCCGCTTTGTCTCACGTTCATCGACTTGAAGAAGGCCTTCGACTCTGTGGAGACAGAAGCGGTCATCGAAGCCTTGGGCAACCAGGGCGTCCCTACTCAGTACATCAAGATTCTTCGTGAGCTCTACAGCAACTTTACGACCAGAATCTCACCATTCTACAA
This sequence comes from Ostertagia ostertagi, assembly GCA_036418205.1. Taxonomy (NCBI): domain Eukaryota; kingdom Metazoa; phylum Nematoda; class Chromadorea; order Rhabditida; family Trichostrongylidae; genus Ostertagia; species Ostertagia ostertagi. The sequence goes on from MU893949.1 coordinate 10,487, forward strand.
GGAGGTCATCATCGACGTCAAGAGAGGGGTTCGACAGGGCGACACCATCTCGCCCAAACTCTTCAGCGCCGCTCTCGAGAACGTCATGCGTCAACTGGAATGGGAAGACATGGGAGTGAAGGTCGACGGCCGGCAACTACACCACCTTCGTTTTGCTGACGACATCGTTCTTATAACGCCGAACATCGAGCAAGCGGAGCGAATGCTGATTGACTGCGCCTGTGGTAAGTGGTCTACAGCTGAATGTATGCTATACGAAGACGATGCTTATGAAAAACGTTCCTGATACCCCATTCACGCTCAACGGAACGAACATCACCGAATGCTCCAGCTACGTGTACCTAGGTCGGGAAATCAATATGATGAACGATCTAGCTCCAGAGCTGAGCAGGAGGAAACGAGCGGCTTGGGGAGCGTATAAGAACATCGAGGGAGTAGTGAAGAAGACGAAGAACATCCGGCTCCGTGCCCACCTCTTCGATTCCGCTGTCCTTCCTGCCCTAACCTACGCCTCAGAGACTTGGACTCTGCGCAGGCAGGACGAGCATGCGGTCAGCGTTATCCAACGCGCTGTCGAGAGGACGATGCTAGGAGTAACCCTGTACACGCAAGTGCAGAGGGGAATCCGGAGTTCGAACTACGCCAATCGAAGATCAGGGACGCTGCCGTTTTCGCCAAGAAATCAAAGATGAGGTGGGCCGACTTGTCATGCGATTTGGCGATGACCGTTGGACCAGTGCTGTCCCAATGGTCAGACTTCTTCGCAAAAGCTCTGAGCTCAGCTTCAGAACCAGTGAGGGTAAGAGCAATATGAAGTATTGCTGTTAAGATAGGAACATTATTGAATACAGAGCAACAAGGTTTTCTCAACTTCAAACTTACTAAACGTGTCATAGGGTCGTTTCCATATCTTTCTTCGGCGGCGTCATCATCATAATCTGTTGAGTAATAGTAGCCGTCCTCATCTTCGCCCACTACCTTACTACTGTCGTCGATCTTAGCGTATTTGAATGGGGCTCTGAACATAAATATGAAGTCGTAGTGTAATGTAAACTTAGCAAAAGCACTTCTATTCGATGTGCTGAATTACTTTCTTCTGCAGGGTCGAAGGCTTCAGAATATGTTCTCTATTCGTAGTCATTGGAGTAAATTTCTTTTTTTTTGCAACTGGATACCATTATCTATACCAGATTGGTCCCCCGTCGACTGCCTTCCTCCTTCTCTCCTTATCCTCTCCTCCTCCCTCCACTGCCCTCCAGCTGCCACTGCAGCACCTTGTGGAATGATCGCAAGTGTGCTAAGTAGGTGTTTATATAGCCGTCTTGGTGTTATTACAATGACAAGGCTGCCAGCTACCCAAATTTGCTAGCGGCCGAGTTATTCCATTAGCTGCCTTATCACTCACTTCATTTTGCGGACGGACGGACCCAAACTTACACACATGCATAAGCAAACAAACCAACACTCCAAGGTTGTGGTTTATATTAGGTTGTCCCATAAGTTCGTGCCACTTTTTTGCACCTCATGCCAAAACTACATTTAGCGATTTCTGAATATGACCAAGTAGGCTACGAAAACCCACTTCGTGGAGTAACCTATACGCGAACCATGCCCACCTTAGCTGCTTTCTTCGAACTTAAAACCGAAAACGAAGAGAGCCATGTTTTTCACACTTTGATTTATGGACTTCTGCTGAGCCACAAATCGGTCGAACCCAGGAGTTACATTTGCTTAGTGATACACCTCTTCGTCGTCGTTCTCCATGAGGTATCAAAATGGTGCAACCTGCTTCTCTCTGGAGACTACAGCCTCGAGAAAATCCTGACCTGGGAAGGCAATCGGTGTCCGATTTGGACCTGCTGTGCTCTCCCATTGAAAGCAACCCGCACGAGTTCTTTTGCTATGTGACCGCCACACTCAGATGTTTCAGGTACACGGTTGATAGAGGTCTGTACTTCCCTGGAAAATTATAGAGGCTTGGACAAAGAAATCCCCATGAATTGACCGGTAATCACAAGAGTGCAGTTCTGTCAACATCTTCTATCCTATTCCATCCCTACGCGGTGGCTGAACAACGGCGCTACTGCTGATGAGAAGTGGTTGTTCTATGCTAACGACCTGCGGAAGCATCAGTGGCTAGATGGTTCAGAAGGGGCTGAAAACTGTCAAATACAGCAAAACGTGTTGCTCCAGTATGGGAAGCAAATCTCGAAGAAGCCACTGGGAATTTCTCCGCAGCTTCGGCCTTGTAACAGCCTAGGTCTCCTTTGATCAAGGCTTGAAGCTGGTCAGAAAACTCCAACTATTACGCCCAAAATTCAATAAAGTAGGTCCGCTCCACGACAACCGAGACCACGTGTTTCGAAAATGGCACGGCTCTGGATTTCGAAGCTAGTTGAGAAGTGCAACCAGATCCATCGTACAGCGGTGATCAAGC
>MU893954.1:0-10719 GCA_036418205.1 Ostertagia ostertagi
TTACAGTGTCACGATGACGCCCAGGATGAAGACAGAATCGTTCCTCCGTTCAAGGCACACCATGCTGTCGAAAGCGCTTTTGCATAATTAAGATGCTTTGGATCACTGTATTGCTAGAAGACGAAGTCAGTACCGTACAGGTCCAATACCAACACCTCCTGGATTCTGCATGAATGGGTCCGCTTTCACATCCCGAATTCTATGTTATAGTTCCACTTCTTTTACGTACTAGTGAGTCTCCGCACTGTTTCACGGATGGCAGGTGCTGTCGCTGCTAACATTTTAAATTTACTTCCGTCCCTCTAGATGCCGGCCCAGCGAACGATGAACTACAGTTCAGTTGTGCGCAGACCGTTTCATTTCCTATCAATTCGCAGAAGAACAACTTCACAGTAGTATTCCAGGCGGTGGCGCATTACACAGCTAGTCTTTCGAAGACGACATCCATAAACAAGCATGGAACTTGCACCGAACTAACTACGTCTCCTAGCGATACAGCGACCTGAAACATCGCACCTCAAGTGCGCAAGTGTACCCTCGATAGTATAGTGCCCCTCAACTTCTGTCGCATATCTCGTGGCACTACTGGAGATGGTAAGAAAATCTTATGCAAAAAATGTTCATTAACTGATTTCGTACTTAGACTCTATCAAATTTTTCTGAAGATGCATAGGCAATGAATCGTTCTGATCGATGTCCACGGTATTCCGGATTTTCTTGGGCAAGCGCTGATTGCGATGCCTGTGTCTACCCGAATAGTGCATTTTTTGATTTTGTTGTTGTCTTTTTTTACGAAAAAAAGGAATTTAAAAAGATTGCAGGGCCTAATCTGCACACTATGTATCGAAAACACGGTCAACGAACACCTAAACTCGGTCCTTCGAACCGCCTCAATTTGATGCTCCCGCCTGCGCTCTCTCGCCTAAACAGTGGCTCATGACTTCTGTGATTCACACATTCAAACTTTTGCCACACTGTAAATGTCCCTCTTCCCCCATCTCCTCCAATGCTCAGTGTTAGTGCTCTATCATGGGATTCAGAGCCGAGCCAGGAACCGTTCTCTCTCTCGTCTGTGCTTTAAACATTCGTGACAGGACCACAGAAGAAAGTTGAAGTATTCCGCAAAGCAAAACCCTAGCCTGTCACGAAGATCAAATACACATCACAATGTAACCACGATTGTGAAGATGTGTACAGCGCAATGTACACTCTAATTGGGCTTAAGATTGCGCATCCATTGTACTCCATCTTTTCGAATGCGAGCATCAACAATCAGCTTGTAGAGCGTGCGCTTTTTATGAAGAAAATAGTGAAAAGATTAGTCGATCGCCAGATTTTCTATAGACTTCAAAATATAATATTTCAAAGAAAAATGAAATATCAACGAAAACCAGGACCATCAAAAGATTTCTCGTCAAGATATCACATTTCAAGTCCGCGAATTCGTTGTGGGGAAAATGAGAAGGATCCTCGAAATGGTAATTTCATTACTCCGAAGAAAAAACAAGTGAAATCTGTGCGAAAAATTACCCGAAATGCTTCATCTGCTCCGATGTGGAAGTGTTTTATACCGTATGGGAGATGAACATCGACAACCTGCTTGATAGCCTGCTTGATCAAATTCACGGCTCCCTGGTCACCGAGGCACACTACCTACAATTCAGTGAACCCTTACGTTTAGATTGGCATTGAATTGCGAAAAAATCGGATAATTAGACTGTCGTGGGGTGATAGATGTGATCAAATTCTGTTATGCTTCGGATTTGCAGTAGCATTAGCTGGGACTCTAACAAAAACTATCATCGTATGGCTACAGTATCCCAGATCGATGACTTACCGAGTGACCAGAGGAAACTTCCCGGTGGTTGCTGCCGCGGCGCTCTCAAGCGGTACCTACCCTAGTTCGTGTCGGTGGAATTGAGACGATGTGCAAAGCGTTATTCCACGAAGGCAAGCGCCGGGCTCAGCATCAATGAATCACTCGCTCTATTAGAAGGAGTTGTGTGACCCGTTGTTGCAGAGTTCACGCCATTTTCGGTTTTCGGAACGCGTCACTAAGGCGCTGGGCACTAAGGTTTGCTCAAACCCGACCAAGGAGAATCAGGACCAGGCCGTCGTTCGATATCTTACCTGCGTCGCAATGTTGACCTGTTATGTTCCCCCTACTAGGACTTCCGTACCGCTCTCCGCGCTCACATTATCTCTCATCTCCCTGCCTGGCCTTTTGAACTTCTCCGCAGCGCAATGGAAAAGGCTCATATTTCCTGTGATTCTTTCAATTTTCTTTCATTTTTCTCCACTTGCAGTCCATATCGCATCCCACTTTCATTTTTAAGTAGGATTACCGAATCAGGTCATTCCTGACCCTTTTCGAATCCCTCCAAAAATTCGAAAAAGCTCCGACTTGGAAGATGTTTCTCTTCGTCAGAACTCTCAAGGCGTTTGAGCTAGACTATCGTCGCTTGTTTATTTGTTCGCACGCTAAGCGTTCTCCTCATCGTTGGCAACCGTTCCACGCTGCCGCTGGCAAGGCTGCTGGATCAACAACGCTTGTTTCTTGCTGTCTAAGATTTGCAAACAACATGCGTTGCTTACCTGTTATCTACATCTCTCCGCTGCGGCGTGTTGCAGTGCATCTGATGCACGTGGCAAGGCCGGCTTCAATCCTACCCATCCAGCGTTCAAGTCCTAGAGCACGGGACATTTATTGGCCAGGCACTAGTCCCGAGACTGCCGATTAGCGAACATGTCCGTGTTCCTAATGCCGCCTTGTTGCTAGTCTCAGGGTAAACTCTCTACTAACCCGGTCCTAGAACTGCTCTGGCAAACTGATCGATAGTCTAATCCATATCCGCATTCTTCAAACCAGCGCCACGAAGAGCATCGTGACGTGGCAGTTCACTGGAGTCGTGATCATCTCAAAATAAGATAAAGTCAAACGCCTGAGCAAAAATGGTGCGTCCAGTGCCGCCGTTGAAATTGAACGTGCCGCTCGCCCATTTGCGTGGCTAAATTCCTGTGTATCACATAATTGCGGAAGACACGCAAGCTGTGCCGTGAAATTAGAGCTCGCTCATTCGCCGAACCATCCGATGAAATAGCTGTAAATTTAGCGAAAGCGTGAAGCATAGTCGGATGGCTGAAAACTGTAGAAGTGATGCTACCTCAAAAACATGTTTCCGCGAATTTTTGAGATCTCGAAAATTTTTCTTAGCATTCGATGTAATTTGTTGCAAGACTTGTGCTCCAAACTAATAGTTCAGAGGAAGCACACTTCTTCACCGCGGCAAAGTTTATATTAGTCTAACTTGTTCCTTTGCACGTCCAATCTCACACGTCCAGAGGCAGCAGCTTTGAGAGATCTCGCATACATACAGTCCCTTCCGTGAGTCCTCATTTGTCTCTTCAACTTTCGTGGAAGTCGCTCGTGATCTCTCACGCTAAGCTTCAGAGTCCGCCGTATCCCATATTGCGAGATGCCGTTACTTTCTCTGCACGCGACTGCATTATCAAAAAAAAAAAATTTCTCAAAAATTATCAAGTGGTTATTACCTCGTGATAGCGGATCATCATCTCTGGCGATCTTCGGACAATTCTTCATAACTTCAAAATCCATTCCATATGCCCAAACGTCTGCACTAGCGGAATAACTTCAAGATTCAGTTCTCTACAAAGAACGTTTTCATAAGTAGCTCAGGCATACGCGGGGTCAAGCGAGGCGTTTCGAAAAACCTTCAAGTACACCCACGTATGGGGCAAGATGGGATGACCTGCACTCTATAGTAGTTATTGAATTCAGGCATATGGATCTCACTGAGAGATCTCTGGTCGGTAGTGTAGTCAGGTTATGTGGCGATAGGGTGTGAATTCGTCGGACCAAAAGCCAGCCATGGTACTTGCCCTGCGGACGACAGGTCAGATTCAGGGGATAACGGTGCTGTGTACCGTTCCCAACCGCTGTCTCCAAATTAATCGTATCCATGCAATCTTGCGTGTGTGGTGCGCTTGTGTGTGTGTGTGGTTGGTATCTGCAGCATAACGTGACTTAGCACCTGGAGGTCCACCCAGTCCACAAGACAGAGCTTGACAAGCTACTTGTGTGCCTTCAATAAGCCGGAAACAGCAAAATGAATGAGGCTTCTCTGAACCTGAGGGAGCCCCCAATACGGCAGCGTTGGGTAGGACCGCTCGGGAGAGGCTGCTAGAATCTCAGGGCCCGGATAGGCTGCCTAAACGAAGAAGGACTAAGATGGCGATCTGTACTTTCAACGCACGAACGCTTGCATCCCGATAGATACCGTTGAAGAACCGTCGATGAATGCAAACCAAGGCCGGATTAAGTACGACGCCCATGACTGACCAGGCGTGAAAAGGCAACTCGCCCACGCCACAGGCCTTTTTGATACTGGAGAACTGTTCCTTGAACATTCGACAGTAATGTCGTTGACGCTGCGGGTGTCCCCGCCAACACGCACTTGACCATAAACATCGATTCGTAAGAAACCCTAACGACCCGAATCGGACGACGACGTTTGAGAAGATGTGGTTCAACTCCTGCTTTGACAATCTTCGTCGCCTACGCACCAACATCCAGCTACGACGAGAAGAACACGAAGCATTTTATATGGAATTGGAGAAGTTCTACAAGGAAGATCATACCTTCTTCAAGGTCATCGTCGGCGACTTCAACGCTCATAGTATTGCTGAGGAACGAGATAGACCACATCATCTTCAATCGAAGGTTTTGCCTGACCGACGTCGCTGTTGTTCCAAAGTTCTACACGGGATCGGACCATCGTCTCCTCCGCGCAAGATTCCACTTCTCGATGCGTGTTGAGAGAGCAGCAAGTTCAGGAAGCGAAGCCCCAGGACAGTCATCAACTGGGATCACTTCACTTCTCTTGTCAGCTTATGGGAGGATTCCGTTATCGAAAACATCGACGAGGAATACTATCGGCTCGTTGAACATCTTCACGATTGTGGCAGGAAGGCAGAGAGTTTGAAAGTCACCAAGGGACGTCTGTCTCCGGAAACTCTCGAACTGATACGCCAGCGTGGAGCCGCACGAGCTGCAGGCAATCACCGACTCACGTCCGAGCTTGCGAAGCTATGCAGAGAGGCGATAAAGGAAGATCTCAAGGAGCGAAGAGCAGAAGCAGCAGAGGCTGGCAGAAGCATCAATATGCAACTATTCAATGCTGCAAATGCCGCAGGGTTTATTAAAAATGTACAATTTCTAAGGAAGGTTTCTTCTTTTCTGGCAATTACAGGGCCGCTCAGAAAAGTTTATCATCGCTTTTATGCTTCACGCACGTAGCCTTATAAAGCAGTGAACCGTTTTGAAAAAGCGTCCCACGACCTGAACGATTTTCCTCGTAAGAGCACTGACCGACACTCGACACGCATAGAACATGGGTTCTCCTCTCTGTGAGGTGGGATAGCCGCCATTGCCGGAGACTGATGGCGGACAAGACTCTGTTGAGGACCATAATCCACTGTGAAGAACTGATACGCTTCCATCTCACATCAAATTCGCATAGAATTAGAATACTTGTCGCATCCCGAATGGATCAATCATTAAAGGCTTCCGCCAATAATTTTCCACTGTTTCGGGGTACGGTCTGAGGTTTTAATTGAATTTGGACCACCTACCGTGCCTTTTGAAGAATCTGTTGCACCTCTTCGACTGTGTATGCATTGCTATTTCTTACCATTTTCAGCTCACCGGACCATGGAAACATATCTTCCCATTCCATCAAAATACCTTGAATGAGTTGTGATTTGCTTCAAATTTATGATCACTTTTTAAGCGAAGGATGATAATGGTAATGCCATTATCCGTACTGGCCAATCCCTTTTTGAGATGAGCCATGCACTCTTCTTCCACAAAGAATTCTCAAATCGAATTCAAATGTTTGAGTTCGACTTGGCTTATACTGCGGATTCTGGCAGCCAACCGAAAGACAAGCCAGCAGTCGCAAATTTGGCACCAGCAAAGGTTACCTACTGATTTCATTTTATTCATAAGCTTATACACAACAAGAACAACAACACTGCGTAATCAAACAAACGCCATCGAACCATGCCTCTATGCCAACCGTGCCTTCACCCCAAGATATGTCAACACTTGTTGGACGCCGTCATGGGCGCGCTCTGCGCAAATTTTTCAGTATTCTTATCAGTAGGGGCGATTGGACCTCCAGCGTTTTCATTGATTCAGTAATGAGAAAATTGTTTTCGGAGTTTTTTCTTACTTCCAGTTCTCATTCCTGCCTCTGCTTCCATTACCGGCTGCATCCACCGCACTAGCTTGATCATGAAAGGCTTTGAGGTTGCCAGAGCTTCGTTTATCTCAGAGGGAACTAAGGCGCAATCGTTAACCTACATGAATTTATTCGGAAAAGTTCATTCATTCTCTTTTTCCTGACACTCGTGTAGGTGTCGCAAGAAGGGGTATGGCGACTGAATTTGCTATAGCGAGCCTGCTCCTTAGGATGTAATAACCTTGAAATGGCAAGGTCGAAAATTATGAAAAGGTGAAAAGGTGAATGAAGCAACTCACCAGTAGCTCCAGATTTCGCTACTAACTTCAGAAGTTCAAGAAAGTACTGGGTTTTCGGAGGTGCTCCTTTTAGGTCGAAATGCACAATGACATTTGTGTAGTGGTACTTGAAAAAGCAAGAGTATTATTTGCGAGTAGCATCAGAATGGTCTTTGGCATTGGCAATTTTATCAGGGAGAATGGGTGTGTCTTGTAAGGCCAATGAAAATGAGTGTGCAAGCATGTCGCGTTTGGAATCAAATCGCGGCACTTGAATCGACAATGGGACACCTTTCTTACTGTCCACTTCTCATCGGGTGAGGCATACTGCTAACTTGCTATTACAGGGGGGGGGGGCAAAAAAAAGTCACTTCACTTTGCATGGCGCATATCATCAAACTTTCGTCGCAAAGGATGCCGCTGTTATTGGGAGTTATACGGCGAAATTATTCCTTAGATGTCCCCCATAAGCAGAATCAGGCCCACCTTCGCTGCGTTCACCGTCTCCAGAATATGACGTCATCTGTCATCACCGTCGAGCTTAAGGAGGCCTACCATAATCGCTCCATTCTGAAGCTGCTACATAATTTCTTCAATCGGATAACTGGTGAATGACTTCTTAGGGACACTAGCTCTGACTATGCAAAATGGCTTTTGACCAGCGTTTCAGAGACGTCGCAATCGTCCGTGGGAAAATCTCCTGATGTCGTTGGTGTAGAAAGCCCCAATGTAACTTTTTTGGTAGAATAGAATGTGCTCTTCAATACGCAATTAAGCTCATTCAGTTTGGTTCTGGTAAAGTGTAATTAATTTTGCTTTGAATGTGAATGAAAGTGACTCTTTTTTTTGGCCCTCCCCTGTAGATCCTACCGTTCCAGCCTAGCGAAGAACTTGACAAAACTCGATAGCACAACTGTCGAGTAATTCCAGTGAGCACGCGGCAAAAGCGAATGTGTTTGCGTTGTGACCATGCTCGACACAATAAAGTTGGAGTTCTTGGTGTTTTCTGGTGGTGTTCTTGCACAAGTCGTGCGAATTTTCGGTTTGGGTGATTCAGGTTTTATTCCGAGCAACCAGACATCTTGGTGATACTGAGGTTTCAAGAACAAGGCGGAAGTGGTGTAGTGGCAAGTGGCACGCTTACCACGCGAGCGGTCCGGGGATCAAATCCTGGGTCGTGAGTCGCCCGGCCAACCAAGCCTTCCATCCCTCCGGGGTCGGTTAATTTGGTACCAGACTTGTCTGGGAGGATAAAAACACTGACTTGTACATCGGCTGGCCCCCGCAAGTCATTGTATAGGCCAATCGCACGTACGAATGTAGGGGGGGGGGGAGAGAAAAAGCTCACCGGCGGCGCGGACGCGAGCACGTGTTGGTGACGTTAAAATGTCGTCACTGCTACGGCAGGTTCCAAGGAAGAGCAAGCAATGGTTAGAGCAGTTGTACTTTGCCTAGAGGATGGCACTGGGTTTCCCCGTAGTATAACTAATTGTCCAATCACGTTAGCGCGAGCGATTAAATGTTCATGTCATGCACAGGTATTATCTTTGCACTAGAAATTGGAATTTATCGGAACTGTACAGAAAGTGAAGGCTTTCATGTGCAAACCCTTGAAAGTACACAACCATGGTAAATTGATTGAATCAGGTCCGTTTTTCGGGTTCGTTTCCTACTTACTTCTACTCAATCCACAGCAAAGTAATAGCGTGACAAATGCTCGCATTCATCAAAGCATTCATATCAGATCTGGCCCTTGCTCGCTTCCCTCGCCGTCGCTGTGACGTCACCAACATCGAACGACCCGCCGGGCGCTTGGTGACTTTTCCATGGAGCCACGAATATACAAATGGAGGTAGAATGGAGGCGGTCATATGGCGCCATCTCATTGGCATTGAGCGCACAGTATCCAGGAAAACTCGTCCGTATCACACAGCTGCTAGACTTCAGCAATTGATCGATGTGGTAATTTTAGGGTCGTCAAAAATCTCGCTGAGTTCCCAAAGATCTAAAAAAGAGTGGGTAGCTTCGTTGACCCTGATGCCAAGACAAGATGAATCGGAACAGAATGTGTTGCGCGGACGAGTTGTCCGGGCACAGCAGGACGTGGTATTACGGCCTGTGCGCTCCAATGGCCAATGGGATGTCGCGCCATATGACGCACACCCGGGAGGATGCGTGCCGCATCCAGAAAGAGGGCTAAATTGATCAACGGCACAAATGCATTATCCTCTTTTTTATCCTTATTCTTGGCACAATTCAAATAAATTTGCGGCGCTATCGCAACATGGTGGGCATTGTGGTGCTAGCGCTTTTCAAACTGCATAATTCGTGTCTTTTTTTTGTTGAAAACGGGACTAATGGTGAGCCTAAGGCAGGGATGAAGAGACTCCAAGATGAGTATGTTGTATTAATAACCGTACCTGGCCAGACTTGATCAACACTGGATCAATCTTTGGGAACGTTTTAGCCGCGAATTGTCGACGGAATGATAACAACCTTTTTTTGTTTCCCAAATTGTTTTTCCATTTCTTTTGGTAATGTGTCCAATTGATTTCTTTCCATCTTCTCTTCCGGGTGAGTCCTGTTCTTCCCTCAAAAGTCTCCCAACACTGTTCTCCTCTGGTAAGAATCTTCTTGCTCTGCTGTCTGATAAACCGGACTCTGCAAGGTTGCGAGATGTGGGTTCCTTTGCGAACGGGTCGTCAAATGCTGGATATTCCTTCTCAGTTGTGGTTGGAACCTTAACAATATAAATTATATAGATAAATAAATACAGATATGCATCACGGAAGTAGACGAAAGTAGCAGCTCAACTCGGTTTGTGAGGAAATGCGAGGAAATATGAAGCTTTTGTGCCTGTTTTAAGAAAAAATCTCAAAAAGGAGACCAACTCGCTCGAGGTTCCGAGCGATGAGATCGTAGAGATGTTACCATTTTTGGCTTGTTTTTATTGGGCAATAGCTGTTTTACGCCGTAATTACTCAATAAAGACAAGACAAAAATTGGCCACTAATTCTTCTGAAAGGTGAGACCTTTGAGGCTGTTAAGATAGGCGCGCTTTCTCAAGTAATGGCTAGAGGTCGGTAGTACGATATGTTGGTCCCCCTTGCTAAGAAAGTAGAGCTGTCAAGAGGTGCAGGAGCGAAAAAATCTAACTATAAGGGATATCCGCTAATCAGGACTTTTTCCCCGTTGATTCCTGCACTGGGAGAGTATCCGCTGCGCTGACGTCATCATTGTGCACGCTTTGCTCCATCTATCTGTCACAACGGCCCAAGTCCTACGGTGAGGGATCAACAATTGGGCGGATAGAGGAGGTCCAGAGGAATGGGTACTCTTGCGATGCCATCATGGGCCCCTCCTTCGCTTCGAGTGCGCCACGTATCCGTCCCTTGTTGGCTCGGCCTCCAATTATCCATAGTGAGCCTTTTCTCCCTCATCAAGATCCATTTTGCCGTGCCGCCTGCATTCAAAAGAGTATTTAACGATGAGGTCCTAGGGCTGTAGGATGATGCACTTTCAAGCGAAACATATGCTCCTGACGGCCTTGCAGGGCCGTACCGGCTGCACTCGCAACGTGACACGTCGACCTGCGAATGACCAATAACACTGCCATCGTTTGCTTTTCATTTAAGGGCATTTCATTTCATGCGAGCTTGTGTATCTTGTTGTACTTCTAAGTGATGTATTATCAATTAAAGAACGATCATGTCGCCATACACGACTGTGGTCCCGGCGCACCGCGCGCTTGGGCTTTGCCGCGCTCCGTGACCGTGATCGCCTGGCATGCACCGGCTCTAGGGGCATGCTCCGCCTCCGGTCTCGCCTCCAGCCGAGGCTACTTAAAGCAACAGTCCCAGCAGGGTTTTTACCTTCGACACTAATGGTGTGGAACGATGCGCTAGCCCTAGTCAAGAACATAAGAAGTGTGACTGAACAAAAAACTCACCTTGGAAAGCCGCTAGAAAGGGAGCTGAACGGCTTCGAAGTGGGCGTGGTTGTGCAGTCCCCTCGACCGGTTCCAGCCACGCCCACTTCGCAGCCGTCCAGCTCCCTTTCTAGCGGCTCGGCGCAATGCGCTCCCTTCGGGAGCGATGGTGTGCCGGGCACCGCGAGAAAGCTGGACTGCTCGAAGTGCCCTGTGGTGTTTGGAGAGAAGTTAAACAAAATTCTTGGAG
>MU893962.1:0-18283 GCA_036418205.1 Ostertagia ostertagi
CACAGATATAAAAAAGCAAATACAACTGGGCAAAAACCATTTCACAATAGGTGAAATAAATGTAGAAAAAAGAGAAAAAAAAAAGAAAAGAAAAGATGACACAGTGGCCTATGGAGCTCTTCCACTTTCTTCAGGTTACCTTATAGAATATTTTTTAACGAAATCAAATTGCTATGTGTTAGCTTTCATGGAGATGCGGATAGCAGAAGTCCAAAAACAGAAGTTGAACATCAGCCTGAGAAAAGGCAGTAGCTAATTATCCAGCACGAAAATTCAAAAATTCAATATGAATGTACGCTATAGAAGCGATAACAGTACAAAGATTTGTACACTGCGAGGCAAGTTGATTGAACACACATCAAAATCATTCACAAAATCGTTCATCGTTTTTTGACGCTCGGAAGGCACTGTGGCTGAAGACCAACAGAGAGGAGGAAGCACATTGACCGTCAAGGAGGTCGTTAGAAGACCATTTGTGCAGAATCTCGAAGGGAGCATCAAAATGGGTACATCAAAGTAAAAAATTACGACATGAGCCCTGTGTGTCAATAGGAAAAAATGTCTTGGAAAAATCTTTTATCTCGATGCCATCAGGCATGTTCCATGTTTATGGAGCGTGCTAATTGATATCTGTGCAGAAGAATTTACCACTAGAATGAGCATAGTTGGTCTTTTTTAACAAATTTTCCTGAATGAAAGAAAAATGTTTCTTTCTCTCGCTGATAATGGGGAGTTTGGCCTTACAGGGGTCGTCCCAAAAAATTCCTGCATTCTTTTCCAACACGAGTATTTCAAGTGTGGTCACTAGAGACAACGTGCAGAGTTTCTCGCCGAAGAAATGTGGTTACTAAGAGAAATAAACTCACGGATACCTCGGTACCTCGGATATGATCAAAAGTGTACAAATGGCAGGCTTCCTCTCCACAATCCAATCATTCCATTCAATAATATGCTATCACATTTTCCTTATCTGGTTTTATTCGCCTACGTTAACTTGACTTTTTTATGTTGCGTTTACTTGATCTTGTTGATGTTTACACATGCGAGTAGCGTGTAAGTAGAGTAGGTGAAGTCTATGGACGGTCTAGGGTACGTCAGGTGGAATCAAGGGAACGCATGGAAAAGCGCGCCTTGGGTTTTCACGTATCTGGTGACGCATTGGAGGAATCGGGTCAAGTCGTTCAAATTTAGGGGAGATAGAAGGATCGATGGCAAGAAAAAGTAAGAGTAAGAAAGTCAGTAAGAAAAAAGAAATGTTACTGCCACGGTGCTGAAGCCAAAACGAGTTTCGAGTGAAGGCGCTCCGAGAACTAAGAGAAATCGTTCCCGTCGCCAACTTTAGTGACATATGTACGGCGGGAATTTGAGCGAAACCTTCCAGTTACCAGAGCCAGCGTATGCTTTTTGTTCTTTTCTTTTTTGATGATGGGTATCAAGCCAGTGATTTTTTCAGTAAGATAGAATGGTGCTCCTTGCAGGACGTTTGAAAGACAATCTGCTGGTAGTATGAGGTTATGTAGACTCGCCTGACGCTCATACCTCGAAGTAATTTTCACTGAAGGGAACCTTGCAGAATGCCAGAGAAATATGAGAAACGGACAGACTCCTCGTAGGAAGTTACATTTAAACACGCCCCTGATCGCAATGTGAGCACGGATGCGAGCATGGGAGAGCGTACGAGATGCGGATGTTCCAGACAAGGGAAAGGACTTCAAAGCGATGGCCATCGTCATCTCTGTACGTTGTCGTCTTCGAGGCAAAAAGTTGAAAGGCTAACAAAGTTTTAGAGGCAAAGCAGCGATTTTTTATAAATAGGAATCACTTTGTGAGTTTAAGAGGATTCTCTTCTTTTTAGGTTTTGAAGCCAATTTATCCATTTTTCAGTTGTTTGCAGGACTTGGCGATGTATTACTGGTGAGTCGGAAATTTCAATTTGAACGGACACCTCATGAATACTTTAGTGAAAAGGTGGAAGACGTTACTTAAGTTACTTTTATCGTTCATGGCGAGATCATATTGTAAATACTCAATTTGCCACCTCAGAAGTAATGGATTTAAATTATGGTCCATTTATAAAGGCACTAATAGTCTCTTATTAGTTGGTACTGCAACCGATTTTTCGTGGCATTGGTGGATATGGGAAATGAAGCCCAGCCCTCTACCATGCTAGGGGAGCCCCAATCGCTGTGATATACTCAAGGCAGGAGTATTTCTACTCCACCTCTGATGCATTGTATTCAAAAAATTCGCGAAGTAAGCGCACGTCATTCATTAAAGAGGCATTTCACAAGAATGATCGAAGTGAAGGATGCGAAATTAACCTCAGGAGAGAACGAGCAGACCTTCTAAGGGGCGCCGAACGCATTTCAGGAAAGGATAGTTACTGAAGGCGACTTAGCATAACCCTCCTTACAGCGCTATCGCCGCGACACGCCCCTGTCATATAGCTAACCACTCGCCGCAGGTCACTGTCATTCAGCAGAGAGGGCATTAGAGTTGAAAAAGGCAACCGATGAGAGTCAAATCAGAGAGCTGAAATGGCGGGCAAGAAAGGGCCCCATTTCTTGGTTCTGAGCCTTTTCTCACGGCGAACGCGAAGATATCTCTTTCTTGGGCATAGTGAGTTCGAGCAGGGTCAAGCGAGGCGTCGAGGAAAATTCGGAAATACGACCCCCCCCCTCTGCCGAAGGCCGAAGTCCATGAAACAACCCTCTTTAAAAGCCGAACTATGAAAAAGTTGTTTAATTCTCCACCAAAACTGCTCATAAAAAAGCCCTGCTACCCCATCGTCCACAAAAAAAAACTCGTTTAAAAAGTATAAAAGTGAAAAAGTCAAAGAATGATCATTAATGACGAGTCCTGTCAAACGAGCAAACGAGAAACGGAGCAAAAAACGTCAAACTAGTCACTAGAAATGGCGTACTATGACAACACCTTCTTTGTTTATTTCCTCCACAAGACTTACCAAATTCTAGTACTACACAGATTATGGTTCCACTCGTACATATCCCCTCGCCTCAAAGAAGCCTTGTAAAAGCCTTCGCCAGCTGTGTGTTGACTGGACTTTGGCGTTGACCGTGGAGCAGCTTATTTACTATTGAAATTTGAACAAATATTCAAATGATTATAACTTTCTTCAAAGTTAACGAATTTTCAATCTGAAAGCTGATTTGGGAGTTTTGTGAAGAGCTTTTTCTAATCAGTACTGAAATTACAGGAAGTTATAAGAAATAACAAATTTAGATCAAATAACGAGGAAAATTCGAGACGAGCACGAGTTTTTACACTTTCCGGAGCAATAACTTGCTTCATTTCCGTCAAATTCAAAAAGTTGATACGTCATACAAAACTAGAAGATTTTCTCTATCAAACGGTCGCTAAAGCAGCTTCATACGTCCAGTACTCAAAAATGGCCACGTTGAGGATTTTTGCAAAATTAACGAGGAAAATTCGTGATGAGTGCGAGTTTTTACGCTTTCCAAAGCCATAACTCCGTTCAAACTCATGCAATCTGGAAAGTTAATACGTCATCATAAACTAGAAGATTTGCTCTTTCTATAGGCAACTAAAACTGCTAAATACGTTCACTATTTAAAAAATGGCCACGTTGAGGATTTTTGCCCGAGTACCGCCGAAAGGTACTTTTTCGCTACATTAGCACTATCCCAACGACTATAGCTCCTTGCAGGAGCGATTACATACTGAAGTAGGAGCAGATTCAAAATCCTCGTGCTTTTCTCTCTGCAAAAAGTGTAAAATTGTTTAGCGGGTCTCAACTTTAAAGGTTACATGCTTGTGAATTTGACGCTGCGTTTCTTGTTGAATAGTGTACTCCTCTCTGTAATTTAACATGAACTCTTTCAGAACCCTCTTGATTCTTCCTGAATTAAGATTCGTTATCAAGATAGCCGTAGCTGAAGCGCGCGCAACCAACTGGGCCCACTCTGGGATGCGCCGTGTGCTTCACATCTCGTTGGATTTGAGGACCTACTTGAAAGATAAAATATCCTAGAAAAAACGTAATGCGATTTCGTATCTTTGAATTGTGTGGTGTGCAAATACTTAATATTCACTAAAATCTGCTACGACACGTCGCGAAATCACGAAGATTTTGTGTGGACGGAATCAATTGTTATTGGAAATACTCTGGCCTGGTATCGATTCGATCCTTAATGTTTGTCCTCCGACGATGATCCTACTGTATCAATCGGGCCCGATCTCTCCCCAGCGGGCCAATACGACCCCCCCCCCTCTGTGACATGTCGAGGATTCCTCAACGCACGCTTGACCCCTCTTTCGTGATACTTCGTAGAACGTAAATATTATTCGTCGAAATTATGATGTATGTGTTTATACACGAGGCGAATAAAAAAAGACATCTTGTCCCAATTCCAGATTGGATTAAACGTGGTTTTCTCATTCAGACCCGAATTAGGTATTTCAAGCTTATATGAAGAGCGCATTCCATTCTACAAGAAAATCTTTATGGTGGCCACCTACGTGGACGGCATCAGAAGAATTTGCCCTGGAAACATCGTGCACTGGTCGAGCTCAATGGGGTCTTCGAAGGATCGTGTACCATAACGACCCTTACTGGAAAGCTAGTTTCGAGGGAATTTGCACAGTGGTAGCTGATGCCTCTAGAAGACTATCCAACATTAAATCGATTCACGAAATTGCGTAAGAGCTTCAGGCTGAAGCTCTTACGGTAGACCTCCTTGAGCCTGACGACGGTGACAGATGACGTCATATTCTGAAGACGGTGAGGGCAGTGAAGGAGAGCCTGCGTACACTAATAGAGGAACACTTAGGGAATACTCTGCTGAGGAACTCCCGTCAACGACAGCAATCTCTGCGAAGAAAAAAGAGCCGAAGTCCGACATAGGCAAAATGTCTTTTTTTTTTGGCCCCCCCCCCTGTATATAAACGCCTTCGTAATAGTGCCAGGACCCCGTTTGTAAGTTTTTTATTTTAGCCGTAAATGACAACGCTTTCCTTACCACTAACACTTTGCTACACTTTACAGGGGATAATTGCAGCGGGTTTCGTTCGTTAACCTTTTCACATATAACGAATTAAATCGAGGCGTCCTGAGGTGACAGCTGTTCCCAGTTGTGCTTTTCAGGCACGCCTTTCCTCCGCTACCTTGGACCTGCAACGTCCAAAGTAGCGGAGCGCTTTAAGTGCAGTCAACTTAACTCATGCTCGGCCTTCAAGCAGCTCATTTTCGTCATTGTCATTTTGTGATAGAGACCTGGGCCACTGGTGCGACGTGGTTCCGTTCAGACTGGATAAACGTAACATGCATGCCATTTTTTTTAAAGCTTCAGGCAATGCTCGCGGCCCTTTGTCTACTGTTGGTACACAAGTGCACTAGTTTCGTAGTCAAATCACTACCACAGTTCTTGGAATTAGTGAGACTGGAGTGCCCACCTATCGCGAAGTTGTGAACATATAGAAACGCTATAATTTTACTCTGAAAACAACGCGTCACAAGCCAAGAGCAAATTACTCGGGAATGGACTTTAAGACATAATTGAGCCTCCAGGTCATTGAAAGTCGTGAGAGATTTCAAAAAGATAATTTTTAAGGTCTCATCACTCCTAATACTTGCGCCAGTGACTTTGATGCCCCTAACCTTTATCAGCCGAACAAGTGAGAGCACTATGTGGCGTCCAACCCCCAAGATTCTGAGACACCGAATGGCGCGAAAGTGAAATCAGAAGACTACTAAGATGACACAGATCTCGAGACGGTACAAGGACGAAGACTCATTAGAGCAGAAGCACCCGGTTAGACAGGCAGCGCTTCTAGCGAGTGCGGCTTGCAATTCTTCCCAAATGTGTTCGCGAGCTTACATTTGCTTTGTTCCTCGAATGAGAGAGTGGAACTTTGGTACTTGTATTTGTTAATTGAGTTGCTGATTTACATTTCAAAAAAAAACTCATTCGGGTGGTGCAGTGACAAAAGGGGCCACTACTGTGCGCTTAGTCCCTGAATCAAAATCCCAGGTCAAATTTTCCATGCGTTAGTCAAATTTCTATAGTTGTTGCAAGCAGCAATAGACACTGCATAAAACTCATCGGTAATCTAATTTTGAAGAGGGCAGTCTAGGTGCTATTGCAGGAGGCGAAGCGCCGAAATCGAAATAAATTGAGGATTACTAGTTAGAAATTCAAGCCTTCTGCCAGTCTTAACCTCTTTTTCATCGATAACTGACGATATCGCCACTGGTATCTGACTTTACAATACCCGCTTCGTGACCAAGTATAGCACCATTCCCTCCCTCACTCAGATCGGCTAACGGACGTTTAACCCTGCTCGGATGTAGGGGAAAGTGATTCCTAGCTTTCCACGTCTACCGAGCTTTAATTCCTCCAGGAAGTAAAGGTTTGTCCATTATGAAGAGCTACGTATTATCACTTCTTATCAATAGGCTGGATAAATATGCCCTTATTGTCTGAAGGCACGTGATAATAAGCAGGAGCCGAACTACTCTCTTTTTTTTGTACCACCTGCTGCAGCTATGTTTACCACAGAATTGAACTCGAATCTCATCGCAAACTTTATTCTCCTTTGTCAAATACAAAAACTTTGGAAATTCATTCATTTTCTCACACCTAGTTGAAGATATTTCAGTCACGACAATAACAAAATTTCGATGGGCAGCGAAATTAAAAGGTTGTTTATTTGTCAAGAAAACTGCTTGCAAAACAATCTTTCTGGAACCTTTCTAAAGTTTTTCCTGATAGAACAACCAAACTCTTGAATAAGCAATGGTTTAGATCCTTATGGGTAAACCGATTTTGATGTCAGAATGGCAGGTTGTTGTGCATAGGTGCTTCATATTTATTTTTCTGCTAATCTGGGTTCTATCTGGTCACAAGCTTACACATAAAAACATCAGAGGCCTTGTCCGGCCACTTTTTTGCACGATTGGTGAGGGGATATTCATACTTTCATGCAACATCTAATATAAAAAATAATCATAAATATATTATAATAAAAAGGATAAAGCATTTGCCGTTGATCAATCCCTTTTTGGGATGCGGCACGCATTCTACTTCCATTTGTACATTCGTAGTGGCGTTTGAATGCGATGTGGCCTATACAATGACTTGCGGGGGCCAGCCGATGTACAAGTCAGTGTTTTTATCCTCCCAGACAAGTCTGGTACCAATTAACCGACCCCGGAGGGATGGAAGGCTTGGTTGGCCCGGGCGACTCACGACCCAGGATTTGATCCCCGGACCGCTCGCGTGGTAAGCGTGCCACTTGCCACTACACCACTTCCGCCCTAATATATGCCATGTGTACATATATATGTAAATAAAATAAACAAATATGTACATGTAGTATTTACTATAAAAAGTGCAATTTCTAAGGTGCTCTAGTGATGGTGTGCTCGAATGCATGAGTAGTCTTGACAAGGATACGGAAAGGAAGGAAAGAGACTCACGAATTGATGACTGAAGTCACAAGTCGAAGCCAATTGAATTAGTGAGCGACATGTGACGTTAACAAACAAAGGGCAAGTACCCTTGGACGAGGTGAGAAAAACTTGCCAATTTTTTCATTTTGATAACACAGGAGCGGGGTGGATGCGAATTATTGCAGTAATTTGAAGAACGAATGCAAACGAGGAATTAGAGAAGTTCTTGATATCGCATGGACAAGGTGATATTCCTTCTGCTGCAAAATCTGAAGTGTAATAATTCGGTGATAATCTCTGGAAATTGCTAGGAACAAGGGCGGCAATGACGTGTTCTGTTCAAAGACGAAACAGTGCGCGAAGAGGAGGCCACTTGAAGGCGAAGCTGGCTGAGTAAACCTAATGAGACCCTCGGTAGGCACGCGTGAAGATGCTCGAGGGCCCGAGGAGCGGAACAAACAGGACACCTTCGCCGACGACAACGTCGAACACACGAAGAGAACGAAATTTCTTTCATGGGTACTGAAAACAAGATTTCGTCTGAAAAAACACCAATGGATCGCAACGAAAACATTTCTTCTAGCTGGAACATCAGATGCTGAGCCATCGAGTGAAGAGGTTAAAAGAGTTCGACTTGGCATAATGAAAATGCCCGGAGACAACGATGCGCGCAGTGTTGATTGCTGTCAACTGTGTGTCACATATTACACAAACCAGCCTCATACATTATTGAGTCCGCTTAATTACAACAAGCGGCTCGGTTGGGCGATGGGTTGCACGGGTAAGGATCAACGGGCAGCAGACAGATGAGCGCAGAGGTGGAAAGACAGGTGGGAAATGACGACCGTGGAAGGATGAGCAATGCATAACTAAAGAATGAAAGATGAATGAACCGCAATATAAAGAAAATAAAAAAGCAGATGGTCATTATAAAGAGTACTGTTTTTGTTGTTGGCCAATTCACCACTTACTCTGCTTCAAGTGAACGCCTTTCCCGAAATCGGAAAACATTTAGACGCGTATCCAGCGCACCCGATGACTAGTGAGCCTCAGGGTCAACCGTGATGTTCGCACTTTATTAGGAATTTCGCGACCCTCCCCCTTTAGAGGGGTCTCGATGCGACCCCCCACCACCACCATGAGACTCAGGAGGCTCCCCCAACACAACCACCCTTCCACCCTTCTTCCTCCTCCCCTGACCACCACCCTCGCCATCATGGCTGTTTCTATAGTAATTGATCCTTCTTATTCTAAGACCAGTTGACACAACACAACTCTGCCACAATCCTTCAAAACTCCTCCAAAAAACTCGTTGAGCAGAGGGTATATTGGTGCAATGGAACGGCGAATTTTCCCGCCTATCCCACCTCTACACATCATCCACCAACCCTCTAAACCAATAAACAAATTACCTCAACCCCTGAATGCGACCCCCATTCCCAAATCCACCACGAATGCGACCCCCTCGTTCGAATAGTGCGAACGGCGCTGACCCTGGTGAGCCCCATTCTCCGCGCCACTATTCAATGAATGGGACAGTAGGGCCATCTTGCTCATGATGCGCCTCATCTGCACTTTACCTCTTACAAGGGGAACGAAGCAAACAAAGGTCCCATGGCACAATATTCCTGAAACTGTCCACCGCTGTTAGTCATAAAGTCGTGGCAAAGTGCTGCTTCATTAAGAGCTGTTACCGGCATGTGATGCTCGGAAGCACGGTCAGCGTTGCGCTGCGCCTCTCAACAAGGAGAGGGGTCGCATTTTCGGGAGCTTTGAGCTGGGTGGCCGGACAGGGAGTCATTCTTGGCAGGTTTTCTGATAATTTTGGTGAGGATTCGAAGAAAATAGGTGGTCAAAAATGTTGGAATTGGTCGTCTCATTATGGTAAGGGTCTCCTAAGTGTTGATGGTGGTGAGGGTTGCATTGAGACCCGCTAAAGGAGAGGTTGTGAAATTTTTGGGAACTGCAACGTAGAGTTGATCCTACTCACCATAGTATGCTCACTTTCGGAACGGAGGGCATTGTGAAGCTGTACGAAGAGCACTCTGAATATACTTCTTCACCTCAAAAACTAAGCCCGCCATCGGAGTGTGTCATTTCGTTCGGAAAAGGCAGTGGAGAAGTGAAGTGTGAATTTTGCTAGTAATGGGAAAAACGAGAAGGATTCTCCGTGAGTGTTTGAATACAACCAGCAGTACGACTTCGCTGACAGGTTGAATTCCGCTGAGACCTTCACGTTCCGAGCCAGTGCAAGCTCCTAGTTATTAGGTAAGTCCATAATTTTTGAGACTTTGGTGTTTTCGATTTGAATTACTTATTTTATTTCTCTGATGTATTTATTCAGCACAGTATACATCACCATTATTACCAACATATCGCCAATGCGAGGGTGGGTATTCAGTGTCTCTCTTGTGGAATTTCATAGAGTTCTAATCGAAGAAAAATTGGATGTCGATTTTGGAGCTTGTGTGCAGAGTTGTAGGAGATCTTGAAAAGCTTCAATACTCATCAAAACATTTTTACAACAATATATGTGAAGTGTCTCAAAAATTATGGACCGACCTAATTCAAATATAACACTTACCAGTCGCATCGCCCGGCTACGCCGGGCTCTGCTCCTTCTTGGAGTCGGAATGCCCAGCGTAGCCAGGCGATGCGACTGGTTTGGGCATTTCTTCTTCGCACACGTCGTATAGCAAGTATTGATTGGGTACTGTGGAAATTCCTTCGGGTCACGTGCTACCGATCGATATCGATTGAAAATATCGGTTTTTGCGCAGAGGGCTCCGTTGGGGTTGGGAATCACAGTATTGATTGGGTGCTGTGGAAATTTTTTCGGGTCACATGCTATCGATCGATATCGATTGAAAATATCGGTTTTTGCGCAGAGGGCTCCGAATGGGGTTGGGAATCACAGTATTGATTGGGTGCTGTGGAAATTTTATCGGGTCACATGCTATCGATCGATATCGATTGAAAATATCGGTTTTTGCGCAGAGGGCTCGAATGAGGTTGGGAATCACAGTATTGATTGG
The DNA here is from genome assembly GCA_036418205.1 of Ostertagia ostertagi. Lineage (NCBI taxonomy): Eukaryota > Metazoa > Nematoda > Chromadorea > Rhabditida > Trichostrongylidae > Ostertagia > Ostertagia ostertagi. The sequence goes on from MU893962.1 coordinate 10,468, forward strand.
GTGCTGTGGTAAAAGTGGAAATTCTTCGGGTCACATGCTATCGATCGATATCGATTGAAAATATCGATTTTTGCGCAGAGAGTTCCAATAAGGTTGAGAGTAGGAGGGTGGGAGAACTTTTAAAGGTCGCCATTCGTTGCGGGACCCGCTGCCTCCACCCACAGCGAATCCTTGAGAATTCCTAAGCGTTTGAATTCATTGCCATCTACAATTTCCTCAGTGCGGAGCGGGGAATCCGTGAGCCAGGGGGAGTGTAGCCAGTCTAGGGGGTGGGGGTGAGGGCAGTCACTTGACATGCGTGAAAAGCTGGAATGTTCGAGTTTACACTATTTCGCTTGAGAGAGCGCCAGGCGCAGACTGAAGCGTCCGCCGCGTGGTCCCAACCCCCAACCCACTTTGCACAAAAAACCGAGTCACAGAGGGTTGGAAAAATGATGAGGCTAGCAAGTGGCTCTGGAAGAATGGAATGGCAGAGGAACTTCAGGGAACTCTCGTAATGGAAGTGTCAATTGAAATGCGAGTGTTGTGAAACTAAATTCCCTTTTATCCCCACACCATTGAATTTTTTTTGCTCAATGGGCTCAGGGAGGGGGGCAGTCGCCGCCGCGGCGCATGGCATGTTCGACATAGTGGAACTCGAACATTCCAGCTTTTCACGCATGTCAAGTGACTGCCCTCACCCCCACCCCCCTGAATTTGCCACATTCCCCCTGGCTCACGGATTCCCCGCTCCGCACTGAGGAAACTGTAGCTGGCAATGAATGAAACGCTCAGGATTTTTAGGGATTCGCTGTGGGTGGCGGCAGCGGGTCCCGCAACGAATGGCGACCTTTAAAAGTTCTCCCACCCTCCTACTCTCAACCTTATTGGAACTCTCTGCGCAAAAATCGGTATTTTCTATCGATATCGATCGACATCATGTAACCCGATGAAATTTTTGACCACGGCGCAATGTGGCTTGGGGGAGACAGTCGCACTCGAGGCACGTGTGGCAGCAGGAAATTCGCGGCCAGGGGGAATGTGGCCAATTCAGGGGGTCGGGGGTGAGGGCAGTCACTTGACATGCGTGAGAAGCTAAAGTTCCGATAAAATTTCGACTTTTACCACGGCCCCCAATCAACACTGTGATTCCCAACCTCATTCGAGCCCTCTGCGCAAAAACCGATATTTTCAATCGATATCGATCGATAGCATGTGACCCGATAGAATTTCGACTTTTACCACGGCCCCCAATCAACACTGTGATTCCCAACCTCATTCGAGCCCTCTGCGCAAAAACCGATATTTTCAATCGATATCGATCGATAGCATGTGACCCGATAGAATTTCGACTTTTACCACAGGCCCCAATCAACACTGTGATTCCCCTCATTCGAGCCCTCTGCGCAAAAACCGATATTTTCAATCGATATCGATCGATAGCATGTGACCCGATAAATTTCGACTTTTACCACAGCCCCAATCAATACTGTGATTCCCCTCATTCGAGCCCTCTGCGCAAAAACCGATATTTTCAATCGATATCGATCGATAGCATGTGACCCGATAAATTTCGACTTTTACCACAGCACCAATCAATACTGTGATTCCCAACCTCATTCGAGCCCTCTGCGCAAAAACCGATATTTTCAATCGATATCGATCGATAGCCGTAGAACATGCAAGTTTCCATTATCTGCCGTCTCAATGAGAATAGGGGACAACAGGTCATAGCTTCTACTAGGCACGCAATTAGACTGCCTATATACATGGCCGTCACACTACCACACTATCAAGCACTCTCAAGAAATCATTTACCATTCGCTTCTTCGAGCATGGAACCGGAAGAGCGGTGGCCACTTCTGAGTGTGGGGGTATAGCTCAGTGGTAGAGCGCTCCCTTAGCATGGGAGAGGGCTGGGGTTCAATTCCCCATACCTCCAAAAACTTTTGCACATTTGCCATTTACTCGAGTACGCCGTCACACTACCACACTATCAAGCACTCTCAAGAAATCATTTACCATTCGCTTCTTCGAGCATGGAATCAACTCTTCGGAAGAGCGGTGGCCACTTCTGAGTGTGGGGGTATAGCTCAGTGGTAGAGCGCTCCCTTAGCATGGGAGAGGGCTGGGGTTCAATTCCCCATACCTCCAAAAACTTTTGCACATTTGCCATTTACTCGAGTACGCCGTCACACTACCACACTATCAAGCACTCTCAAGAAATCATTTACCATTCGCTTCTTCGAGCATGGAATCAACTCTTTGGAAGAGCGGTGGCCACTTCTGAGTGTGGGGGTATAGCTCAGTGGTAGAGCGCTCCCTTAGCATGGGAGAGGGCTGGGGTTCAATTCCCCATACCTCCAAAAACTTTTGCACATTTGCCATTTACTCGAGTACCCTACAGGCGGGACGAACCGACGTGTGAGCGCCGTCACACTACCACACTATCAAGCACTCTCAAGAAATCATTTACCATTCGCTTCTTCGAGCATGGAATCAACTCTTCGGAAGAGCGGTGGCCACTTCTGAGTGTGGGGGTATAGCTCAGTGGTAGAGCGCTCCCTTAGCATGGGAGAGGGCTGGGGTTCAATTCCCCATACCTCCAAAACTTTTGCACATTTGCCATTTACTCGAGTACGCCGTCACACTACCACACTATCAAGCACTCTCAAGAAATCATTTACCATTCGCTTCTTCGAGCATGGAATCAACTCTTTGGAAGAGCGGTGGCCACTTCTGAGTGTGGGGGTATAGCTCAGTGGTAGAGCGCTCCCTTAGCATGGGAGAGGGCTGGGGTTCAATTCCCCATACCTCCAAAAACTTTTGCACATTTGCCATTTACTCGAGTACGCCGTCACACTACCACACTCTCAAGCACTCTCAAGAAATCATTTACCATTCGCTTCTTCGAGCATGGAATTCCGGAAGAGCGGTGGCCACTTCTGAGTGTGGGGGTATAGCTCAGTGGTAGAGCGCTCCCTTAGCATGGGAGAGGGCTGGGGTTCAATTCCCCATACCTCCAAAAACTTTTGCACATTTGCCATTTACTCGAGTACGCCGTCACACTACCACACTATCAAGCACTCTCAAGAAATCATTTACCATTCGCTTCTTCGAGCATGGAATCAACTCTTCGGAAGAGCGGTGGCCACTTCTGAGTGTGGGGGTATAGCTCAGTGGTAGAGCGCTCCCTTAGCATGGGAGAGGGCTGGGGTTCAATTCCCCATACCTCCAAAAACTTTTGCACATTTGCCATTTACTCGAGTACGCCGTCACACTACCACACTATCAAGCACTCTCAAGAAATCATTTACCATTCGCTTCTTCGAGCATGGAATCAACTCTTTGGAAGAGCGGTGGCCACTTCTGAGTGTGGGGGTATAGCTCAGTGGTAGAGCGCTCCCTTAGCATGGGAGAGGGCTGGGGTTCAATTCCCCATACCTCCAAAAACTTTTGCACATTTGCCATTTACTCGAGTACGGGGGTTGCCGAGTCGCCTTCACACTACCACACTATCAAGCACTCTCAAGAAATCATTTACCATTCGCTTCTTCGAGCATGGAATCAACTCTTTGGAAGAGCGGTGGCCACTTCTGAGTGTGGGGGTATAGCTCAGTGGTAGAGCGCTCCCTTAGCATGGGAGAGGGCTGGGGTTCAATTCCCCATACCTCCAAAAACTTTTGCACATTTGCCATTTACTCGAGTACGCCGTCACACTCACACACTACCACACTATCAAGCACTCTCAAGAAATCATTTACCATTCGCTTCTTCGAGCATGGAATCCGGAAGAGCGGTGGCCACTTCTGAGTGTGGGGGTATAGCTCAGTGGTAGAGCGCTCCCTTAGCATGGGAGAGGGCTGGGGTTCAATTCCCCATACCTCTCCAAAAACTTTTGCACATTTGCCATTTACTCGAGTACGCCGTCACACTACCACACTATCAAGCACTCTCAAGAAATCATTTACCATTCGCTTCTTCGAGCATGGAATCAACTCTTTGGAAGAGCGGTGGCCACTTCTGAGTGTGGGGGTATAGCTCAGTGGTAGAGCGCTCCCTTAGCATGGGAGAGGGCTGGGGTTCAATTCCCCATACCTCCAAAAACTTTTGCACATTTGCCATTTACTCGAGTACGCCGTCACACTACCACACTATCAAGCACTCTCAAGAAATCATTTACCATTCGCTTCTTCGAGCATGGAATCAACTCTTTGGAAGAGCGGTGGCCACTTCTGAGTGTGGGGGTATAGCTCAGTGGTAGAGCGCTCCCTTAGCATGGGAGAGGGCTGGGGTTCAATTCCCCATACCTCCAAAAACTTTTGCACATTTGCCATTTACTCGAGTACGCCGTCACACTACCACACTATCAAGCACTCTCAAGAAATCATTTACCATTCGCTTCTTCGAGCATGGAATCAACTCTTTGGAAGAGCGGTGGCCACTTCTGAGTGTGGGGGTATAGCTCAGTGGTAGAGCGCTCCCTTAGCATGGGAGAGGGCTGGGGTTCAATTCCCCATACCTCCAAAAACTTTTGCACATTTGCCATTTACTCGAGTACGCCGTCACACTACCACACTATCAAGCACTCTCAAGAATCATTTACCATTCGCTTCTTCGAGCATGGAATCAACTCCGGAAGAGCGGTGGCCACTTCTGAGTGTGGGGGTATAGCTCAGTGGTAGAGCGCTCCCTTAGCATGGGAGAGGGCTGGGGTTCAATTCCCCATACCTCCAAAAACTTTTGCACATTTGCCATTTACTCGAGTACGCCGTCACACTACCACACTATCAAGCACTCTCAAGAAATCATTTACCATTCGCTTCTTCGAGCATGGAATCAACTCTTTGGAAGAGCGGTGGCCACTTCTGAGTGTGGGGGTATAGCTCAGTGGTAGAGCGCTCCCTTAGCATGGGAGAGGGCTGGGGTTCAATTCCCCATACCTCCAAAAACTTTTGCACATTTGCCATTTACTCGAGTACGCCGTCACACTACCACACTATCAAGCACTCTCAAGAAATCATTTACCATTCGCTTCTTCGAGCATGGAATCAACTCTTTGGAAGAGCGGTGGCCACTTCTGAGTGTGGGGGTATAGCTCAGTGGTAGAGCGCTCCCTTAGCATGGGAGAGGGCTGGGGTTCAATTCCCCATACCTCCAAAAACTTTTGCACATTTGCCATTTACTCGAGTACGCCGTCACACTACCACACTATCAAGCACTCTCAAGAAATCATTTACCATTCGCTTCTTCGAGCATGGAATCAACTCTTTGGAAGAGCGGTGGCCACTTCTGAGTGTGGGGGTATAGCTCAGTGGTAGAGCGCTCCCTTAGCATGGGAGAGGGCTGGGGTTCAATTCCCCATACCTCCAAAAACTTTTGCACATTTGCCATTTACTCGAGTACGCCGTCACACTACCACACTATCAAGCACTCTCAAGAAATCATTTACCATTCGCTTCTTCGAGCATGGAATCAACTCTTTGGAAGAGCGGTGGCCACTTCTGAGTGTGGGGGTATAGCTCAGTGGTAGAGCGCTCCCTTAGCATGGGAGAGGGCTGGGGTTCAATTCCCCATACCTCCAAAAACTTTTGCACATTTGCCATTTACTCGAGTACGCCGTCACACTACCACACTATCAAGCACTCTCAAGAAATCATTTACCATTCGCTTCTTCGAGCATGGAATCAACTCTTCGGAAGAGCGGTGGCCACTTCTGAGTGTGGGGGTATAGCTCAGTGGTAGAGCGCTCCCTTAGCATGGGAGAGGGCTGGGGTTCAATTCCCCATACCTCCAAAAACTTTTGCACATTTGCCATTTACTCGAGTACGCCGTCACACTACCACACTATCAAGCACTCTCAAGAAATCATTTACCATTCGCTTCTTCGAGCATGGAATCAACTCTTCGGAAGAGCGGTGGCCACTTCTGAGTGTGGGGGTATAGCTCAGTGGTAGAGCGCTCCCTTAGCATGGGAGAGGGCTGGGGTTCAATTCCCCATACCTCCAAAAACTTTTGCACATTTGCCATTTACTCGAGTACGCCGTCACACTACCACACTATCAAGCACTCTCAAGAAATCATTTACCATTCGCTTCTTCGAGCATGGAATCAACTCTTTGGAAGAGCGGTGGCCACTTCTGAGTGTGGGGGTATAGCTCAGTGGTAGAGCGCTCCCTTAGCATGGGAGAGGGCTGGGGTTCAATTCCCCATACCTCCAAAAACTTTTGCACATTTGCCATTTACTCGAGTACGCCGTCACACTACCACACTATCAAGCACTCTCAAGAAATCATTTACCATTCGCTTCTTCGAGCATGGAATCAACTCTTTGGAAGAGCGGTGGCCACTTCTGAGTGTGGGGGTATAGCTCAGTGGTAGAGCGCTCCCTTAGCATGGGAGAGGGCTGGGGTTCAATTCCCCATACCTCCAAAAACTTTTGCACATTTGCCATTTACTCGAGTACGCCGTCACACTACCACACTATCAAGCACTCTCAAGAAATCATTTACCATTCGCTTCTTCGAGCATGGAATCAACTCTTTGGAAGAGCGGTGGCCACTTCTGAGTGTGGGGGTATAGCTCAGTGGTAGAGCGCTCCCTTAGCATGGGAGAGGGCTGGGGTTCAATTCCCCATACCTCCAAAAACTTTTGCACATTTGCCATTTACTCGAGTACGCCGTCACACTACCACACTATCAAGCACTCTCAAGAAATCATTTACCATTCGCTTCTTCGAGCATGGAATCAACTCTTTGGAAGTGAGCTGGCATCCTAGTGGGAGTGTATTGGTTAGGGCTCTCTGCTAAGCTCATACCGATAATTCATGTGGGAATAGAAGAGCTGGTTACCGTGAAGCTCCCTTAGAATACTCGATGCTTTTTAGATCAGCAGAAGAAATGACCAACAGAACCAAGGGATTGCCCTCGTCAACCTGACCTGCCTGGGGCCCCATAGTACCCGGTAGCCGTTTTTGTTCAGGACTAATCTGCACAAGGATGCAAGGGGTTTTCAGCCCAATTCAGAAGTTTATCTTCAAACTACCCATCGTTCAATTTTTCGAAGAAATTAGGTAGCTCGTTCAGCCTGGTGCAACTACAGTAGGCTACCTTGTGCTCGACGACGACCACGAATGGCTCAATATTCCTTTGAAGGTGAGGCTTGCGCCCATGGAGGAGCTTCTGGGGAAAATGTGGTGTGGGAATCCCATCATCAGTCTCAGCTGATGTGGCTGTAAGCAAAATAACTGCTGAATAATCCGATGCTCCGAATCGCAGAGGTTTCTGTGACACGGTGCGGACCCAGGCTCACAACCATTACGAGACGCGGGTATCTAAGCGGAGACGAAGAGCCTGGATTTTGGAAGTCAGAGCTCTGTTATTCTTTTTCAGAAGTGTTCGCGGTACGCTGTAGACTGTTTTTGCATAGGATTTTGCGTAGGGAGGCTAATCTTGTCAAAAGGAAAAAAGGGGCAGTTTCTCTTATGGATGCTCGTGGCGGTTCGCTTTCTCATCAAACTGTACAATTAGGCCACCAATAATTTGTGCAAAAAAAACCATAAATTGAGGTAACTTGGTACGCAAGAAATGAAAATCATGAAAATTAGGCAGTTCTTAAATCACAAACATGGTGCCGATAATGTCGGCACTTGGGAATCCCCTCTATCCCCTCTATATATAAAGCAGTAGTTTGGTGTGTTTGTTTGTCCAGCTAAGGGGCGGGGCCTGCACCCAAATCTCTGCGGTGAATATCGGTTTTTGCGCAGAGGGCTCGAAATAGGTTGGAATCGCATTATTGATTGGGACGCTGCAGTAAAAGTCAAAGCTCAATCAGGTCA
>MU893964.1:0-15362 GCA_036418205.1 Ostertagia ostertagi
AACAGTATTCTGTAGATGCTCACCTGGTAGCCGTTTTGACTTTACGCATGACGTGCACCTGCGATGAGACCTTCACTGGTTCAGGACTGGCAGCAAGCGCACGCTGCGCAATCACAGAGGATGCTACCTGAACGTAGAAACGTCGTTCACAATTCTTTAGTAATTGCTTACTAAAAAGAAACTAAAAAGTGAGAACATAACAGGACCGAAACAATAAACTTTAATTGTAAATAAAATAAATTAAATTAAATTAATTAATTAAATTTAATGTAAATAAAAAATAAATTTAATTGCACTTGCCTTTTTGTTGCGCTCTTCAAGTTCGTGCTCAAATTCGTCGTCCGACCAAGTTCGTGAACGTGAGCGAGAACGTGACCTACGCTCCTTCGTTCTCCGTGTAGGTCGGGCGGTCTCACGACTTCGGCTTACTTCTGATCGGGATTTTAACCTTAAATGAATAACTAATGAAATATCAAACCTATTTCATGTTTAGCAATTTTAATGAGGCTAAAACTGTAATAAGGACTGGAGCGATAGAGTGATAAAGGCAAAAGAGAACAATAACAAGACATACTTCTCTTGTTCACGAATTTTCTCTTGACGTTCAGCTTCTTTAGCTCGTTGCTCTGCTTCTCTAGCCCTTTCTTCGCGTTCTTTTTCTTTAGCTTTCTCTATTTGCCGAATCTTCTCCATTTCCTTCTCTTTCTCTCGTTCTCTTTCTCTTTCACGCTCCTTCTCCTTTTCAGCTTCACGCTTCTTCGATTCCGACTCGGCATGACGGTGTGAAGATGACTGCGTCTTAGCTTCTATAAATGAAGAAAATAGTATACACGAAGTGTGAGATCTACCTAAGAATCTAAGTACTCCAATTCCTACGAAGAACTTGGGTTATCATCACACATTTTCCTACACTGCTTGCGAACTTTAGTGCCAGTGATAATGATTTCGCTACATTTAAACGCGAATTATGTTAAAGGGACCACTTCAAGAGCTTTTCTTTTTTTAATTCGAGCAGGTATTTCAAAATTTCAACAAAAACTACACTTAGACCTACATTAGAGGCACTTTCAGACGCAAATTAATAGTATAAGAGACTTCTACAAAATTCTCTACTGCAACACATCATCATCCGGAAATTAGGCACCATCCTATTCAAATGCCGCCTTTTTTCCAGAATTGAAGATGTTTTTCCAAAAGTTGTTTTTAATTACTTATTTCGCTATTGTTGACAATTAAGGCACATGAATGTAGTAATCAAACTGAGCAGAAATAAACAATGGTAGGTAGGAGGTGAATAAATAAATATAAACACGCAGGGGGAGCGTCTTCGTCGTTAAATTTGGATGGCCACTTGTCTTTTGAAGTAATCTGAGTAATCGCAGTAGAACAACACAACCGATTTACGCGAAAGGGCCGGCTCGTACCTGAGAGACGTCAAAAGTCGCCAAAACCTTTGATTCACCCAAGTTGCTGAGCACTTGCCAAAGGGAGTAATTTGATCCGAAGAGCACGTGTACGTACTACTACGTGTCAAAATCTTAAATTCGCGTCACCGCTAGCGCCAAAAACGTGGTAACGTCAATGCTTGTGATGTCAAGCGCTCTCACTAAACGAATGCGATATGCGCTCTATGGATCATGCTTTCCCGGAGCCAAATTTGTATAGATAGTTAATAAGGAAGGCAAATTCGGAGAAAAAACCACCCAAAATTGATGAATGGAACAGCAAAGAATAAATAGTGCAACGGAATAAGTTTTTGTCGTTTCATACAAAGTCTCACCTCTTCGGTCGTCTCGCTTCGAAGTGCCCACATGTGAGACAGATTCCACATCCTTTCTGCGATCTTTCTCCTTGGCGCTTTCCTGTAAGCTCACCTTTGCCTTCGCTTATCTATTTACACGTGTAATCAGTTCAGAGCGCAATAGCTAAATTCATTACCTTGCTAGGCTTTTCAACACCTGACTGGCTATCAGATTTGCTTGCGACGGTTTGTAGCCTTTCGAAGAGATCAAAAAGCCTTAAAATAAAAATTTCCCGTGTCTCTCTGGTGACCATTCTCCTTGTTTGACTACTTTAGGTAGTACTTGACATTTTAAATGCAGCAGTGAAAATTAAAACCGCAGGTCGGTGCAATGTGGCTCGGGGGCTCACTCTGTAAAAATGCCTCTAGGACTAAGCCTAAACAGCAGGGACGAACTCCGGAGAATACGAAAATTGCTTCCGTACACCGGAGTTCCTCTCCTCTTCAAAAGCTTAGTCCTGAAATTGAGCGTTTCCGTGATTTTGAGTGATGCTACCTGGTGCCCACCCCAAGCCACATTACGCCCGTAGTTTAAGTTTATTACGTTTGCATAAGGCACACGTGAGAAATAATTGACACCATTATGAATCACAATTGAACAAGAAATAACTACAAAACATACATTTTCAAGAACAACGAGCTTTGATAATCAGTCTCAAAAAATACTATGAACCTCTAATTCTGAGTAACATATTAGATACTCGTCGCTTGAATTGTGCTTGCGTTAAAGATTTTTTCAGATCAGTTCCTTTGTTCTTCATTATTACAGTTGCTTTCTTCAACGTACTTTTGACAAGCTTTTTTTATCGTGTAACTTCCATAGCGTGCTATGTGTACACTAAAGGCAAGTTTTAGAGAGCGCTGCAATGTAGCTACGTTTTAATAGGCACAAGCAGGAACGAACACTAACCAATCCACGAATTTATTCGTGCATTTTCCCAAAAATAAATTAAGATCGTCCTTCATTTGATTTTTCTCCTTCTTGTTCGCTATCATGACCATTATATATTCGGGAAGCTCATCATCAACATAGACACCCAGCTCCTCCAATTTCGCTTTTATCGCAGCCTAAACTCATGATAATGTGGATAGTACACTGAAAACGAAAACAATGCACAAACCTTGAGCTTCTTGGAAACATCTACGCCCTGCCCAACAGCCATAGTAGTATCCGCCTGTAAAGCGAAGATGTGGGTAACGATGCACGGTTGGACAAAGAAGAAAGACAGATGGTACGCATTACGGCAACCCAAATTATAGATAAGATTTTAAAGTTAAAATGTTCTATCGGCTTTTTGAGTCATCAATTCGATTTTTGGGGTCTCATCCAGTAAGGGGGGCATGTGCTGCGACAGTTCATATTGCATGAAGTAATCCACTTTTTTAGGGGAGGGAAGCTCCGGGGTGGGTGTAAAAGTTCAAGCGAAATGGTTCACGCACCCCGGGATTCCCTCCCTTGCAAAAATTGGAATTTCTGTAGCCGGCAAGAACTGTCACACCACATGCCCCCTTAGGCCGATGTCAGACTTTGCGAATCGCGCGATTCGCTAGCGTCCGCGGTCGCGTTGCGGTACCAGCCAATTGAGTGATTCACTGGCCGCGACGCGACCGCAGACGCTAGCGAATCGCGCGATTCGCAAAGTCTGACATCGGCCTTAAATGAGACCCAATTTTTGTTATTGCAAAAGAGTAACGTCCAGGTTGTGAGAAATTTGGCCCCTAGAGGAAAACGGGGCGAGCGATCGAATCCAGTGTTGAAATAGGGTTTTCACATCAGTTAAAAGCGCCTCCCTCAAGATCCTTTCCCTCCCAATGCCTTGAGCAAATCTTCACTGTTCTGGGTTGCCTCCTGTACAGAAGTGTCCTTTCTTTTCACTAGAAGCGTCCCTACCCAAATTTCAGAAAAGCATTTAGGAATCAGTACCCAAGCTTAAAGTCATTTAAAACAGGATTTGAAAGCAACAACGCATGCTATCAATAAAAAACACAAGCAATCTATGCAACATAATATAGAAGAAAAAATAAAACAAAAAGCCTTCATCGATTCGTATGGTCGAGCCATTAGCCGGACAATAGCGGTTCAAACAAGGAGAACCGGATCGTCCAGCGACACGACGAAACGAAAAGAATGCGAGCGAGAACTCGTCCGCAGGGAATCAGTGAAGAAACAGGAGCCCATACAAACCAAGGAAACCTAGCCACAAATATGAGAGCATCTATGATATTCTATCTAGTTCGGCAATTGCAACCACGGATCAAAGAGGAATGTGGTTTACGAAAACTAAGGAACAGGACTATTCGAAAAGGACGTCGCTGCTGCGACTCAAGTGAGACGTCACCCCTCCAGTAGTCTATGAGTCAATGCCTCTGACTTCAAAAAATGTGATAAACTATGGAAAACAGTACCTAGTGCATTACCAAAGCAGTAAAAATGTCAAAAAACGAGGTGCTCTACTCATGTCTGTAATTGCTCGCCAAATATCTCATACATTACGAGCTGTTGCGGTGGAAGTGCCCCAAATGACGCGCTGCTTTTAAGTGTTTTGCTTTCTTTTGCACGTGATGAAGCATTAAAGTTTTTCTTAACCGATTATTTGGATTTCAGCGAAATCAGGTTGTTAATACATGCCCATGTTCAGTTAGCAATATGTCAGAATCGACTGAAGACCTCAAGCATGACGGCAATCGTTTCTTTCAACAAGGGCGATATCAGGAAGCTATTGATGCCTATAGTAAAGCGATTATCAGAAATCCACATGTTTCCACGTACTTCACCAACCGAGCACTTTGTTATATGAACGTATGTTTTAAAAGTTTTCATGTGCTTTCGGTAATGTGCTTTACTCGAGATTGTTCCAGTTGAAAGCATGGAGTAAAGCTGCTGAGGACTGCTCAAAAGCTGCATTTTTGGACAGGAATAACGTTAAAGTTAGTTGGACTTTGATTACGCCTCATTTTGTTCATTGCATGACGGGTTCCTCATCACTTTCGTGCCCGGGGGTAACAAGAGAAAACGGGCGCAATGTGGTTCGGGGACCACCACGCAACATCGCGTCAAATCACGGAAACGCTCCGTTTTAGGACTAAGCTTTTGAAGAGGAGAGGAACTCCGGTGTACGGAAGCAATTTTCGTATTCTCCGGAGTTCGTCCCTGCTGTTTAGGCTTAGTCCTAGATGACTTTTCTCAGAGTGCCCCCCCCCCCATCCCCCCACGACCCATATTACGCCGAAAACAGCCTTGAGTGACTCGTCGTCTAAACCAAATCGGACCCGATCGCGGGCAACAATAGTTCGCTTACTTCTTGAATTACCGCTTTCCTTCGTCACTAAAGGCGCATTCTTTTTTGACGCCCGATCGTAACCGATAGCATAACGATAGATATAACGATCGTCCAAAGTGGTTCGTTTCCTACGCACCCGATCGGGCCCGACGATCGATATGTATCTAATGCTGAGCGATCGTTGCGAGCCTTGCGACCGCGACCGACTTTGAAAGCGTCCTACGGGGAGTAGTCGCTGATTTCGTACACGCTCCATTTGTTTTCTAGAAAGCAAGAGAAGAATTTGGGGTATATTCTTGGCTTTTTCTCTTGATCTGTGAGGAAGGTAACAATCATTTCTGATCACGCTAGATGATAACTGGGACAACTTCAAGTGGCTATTAACTCACTCTAACCATCTATCTCGCTACAACAGGATTATCCTTGAATCAAGGCCGTTGTTCTCAGAGGGTTAGTTGGTATATAGACCACCTAGGCGGAGAACTTCGTTGAGAAATTCCGGAATATCTGTTGGACTGATGATCATGACTTTATTGCGGTTCCTGAAATAGTTAGAAGTGAATCGTAAACAGCAAAAATCTCTTTGAAAACTTTTGAATTTACTCATATTAAGGCTTACTATTTTGGCGGACGTGCAGCTATTCAATTAGGCAACTACAATGAAGCTATACGGCTCATCACAAAAGCTAAAGAATTAGCTAGCAGTCAGAAAGTGAGTTCTCTTGAATAATTGGCACTCGCTTTGTTTTTTTTAAGTTGGATTTTGAATGTTTCTCTTTATGAAAAGTCTTTCAGATGAATTTCGGCGACGAAATTCATGCTCAAATGCGCCTCGCTCGAAGAGAAAAGTTTCGAGTGGAAGAGGAGAAACGAGTTAAGGAAGAGGGTGAACTGCAGATCTACTTAAGGAAGTAAGTTTTCAGAACTGTGTGTTACTTTGCTTCCCAATATTTTTAACCTGCGTTTTTCTGCTTTTACGCAAATTTCTGCCCGAAAACAAAAGTTATGCAAGCGTTGCAGGCTGATTGAGGGAAGACAAGTCGACGAATAGCTGAGGTTGTTTCCGCTGAGTCTGCTGCTGAGTCTAGCGCGGAAGGCGAGGGCACTCATAACGAGGAGGTGACAGATAAAGTGGAGCAAATCACACAGGAAGGGGAGCAACATAAGGCTCAGCTTGATTCACTGTTTGCACAGGTACGAAGTGATTACATTCTCTTTCACGATTTTTAATCTTTTACAAATTGCTGTATGTGCTTGCAGGAGATCGTATTTCAAGAATAAGTTCCTTTTGCCCTGGATAGCGGATTTTTTTTTTTACAGTCACCATAGCAGGAAAATCATCATCATGGGCATTCATTAGTCGGTCGTCGGTCGACGTCGTAACCGATCGCACAGCGTCTTTTCGTTTTCTTTCAGTTTTCGATATCGATCTACCAATCTTTGGACACGTCCAACGATCGATATGTATCCAATGCTTTGCGGTCGTAACGATCGTTACGATCGGACAACCGACTATGAATGCGACCATATGTGCGCAAGAAATTAAACACGATGTCTTTTCACTGCTCACCGCCTCGTAGAGATTCTCCTATGTTAATCTGCAATTTGGAAAACATACCCACTTTTTTGGTATCGTACACTACACGGTGAGGTAATTTAGTGACCGGTGGCACCACTTCCATTCGCATGATACGGGCGTCCAATTCGGATTGGACATTCCGCCAGGCTACGGACTTTCCAATTCCCATCCCCGGGGTGTGAGTCTTGTTATCAGTTAGTCTGGAATGATAAAAGCCCTGATCCATACATCGAATGGCCATTGAAGTCAGTTTAGGTCTTTAAATACCGTTACAGTTCTGAGAGAAAGTATAATGCACGGCGCATCCCATAGGGAACTAATTAACGTTGAAAGTCTTATAATACTTTTATTTTTCATCATTATACTTTGTAGAAATCCTCTCGGATCATTATCCTACTCTCTTGGCGCATTAAAGATAAAGGTTCTGCACTTGCCTTTACATTCCATTTGTTTCCGGAGTTCGCTTCCTTTACTCTTTGCAGTGCTCGAATCTCCCGATATCGAATATAACATAACTACTACCTGTTCCTTATTTTCACGTGATTTGTATTTTTTAGATCGATGATCGACGTCGCAAACGTGAAATTCCGGATTTCCTTTGCGGAAAAATATCATGCTCGTTGCTACAGGATCCTGTAATCACTCCATCCGGCATTACCTACGATCGTGCTGACATCAAACAGCATCTTCACCGAGTTGGTAAGTTCAGGCACCTGTCTATAAAATCTTCTCCAATCTCTCTATGTAGAAATGCCTATCTAGGATTGATTAGTGAGGCGATGATAGTTAACTGGACACTCTCTCCGGTTCCTTTTGATAATTATGCAGTTGTTATTCGGTTCTATTGGCACCGGTACGTTAGCCAGATATATCGTCATGAACTGTGCTGTTTTTTCCTATTACCTGCAAATTTTTGAAATATGAAAACATGTTGTTTCGATCATTGATGATACTCAATGAGATTGATGCTGACATTGCCAGCTCCGCTCCACTGAGGCCGATCTTATTCCGAACCTCGCCATGAAGGAAGTATTGGAACATTTCCTTATTGAAAATCCTTGGGCTAAATACGAAGACTTGTTGAGTTGAGTACGATTGTGAATACAGGTTATTAGAAATGTTTTATTTCTGTGTGATAGTTTTAGTCCGAAACCAGCAGGTTTCTGATAACTTCATTGATTGGCAGCTGAAATTCCGGCACGTATGCTTCTTATCAATTTGAAGAATTTGACGTTGTTTTCATGTTTTATTGATGCCTTGTACATATGTAAAGCTCGTTGGTTCTTTCGAGATTTTCTTTTTATATTTACAGACGCATACTTAATGCATTCCTTTGCCAATGTTTCAAAAGCGAGTAGTCCCTTCCTTTGTATTAGTTATTCTCAGTAATTAAACTTTTACGAAGATTATTTATGAAGTGTTCTCAAATGTAAAGAATGAATATTTCTACTGAAAGATTGTTCTCGTTCCGAGCTGTTCGATCCAGCCGTGATCTTTTGCTGTGTTATTTGGAAACTTCGAGTTTTGTTACAATCGTTAAGAAGCGAAGCTTTCCTGTACATAGTTTCTGTGATTCCATCCACCACTATTTCTGGCTATTTGTCTGTTGTTGGTTTTGGAAGCCAATTTGAAGCATTGAATAAGGGTCGTTTCACCACTATGACACTGCAAAGTACTAAGCAGTGCTATTTTATTTTTCTCGTGCTTATCGGTTCTGGTCATACAAATGACTTGCCTCGTTCTACCTCAAGCAACTTCTTCACTCCTAAGATTTCCTTGTATTATCTCGAGAAATTGGTATTAACTTTTCCCATTGCTCAAGGTTTCAAATGCGATTTGATATGGCATTATTCACCTATAACTCCCTCAAAATCTCGAAAAGATTCCGTTGAGACTTCATCTAGGGGTTATTTGCTGTCGTGATTATGAAAATTGCATTCACTTTTGACGCTGGCGCCATTTGGCGCCTATTTTCTGGTCATGTATTTCACACACATCAGTCTTTTCCCCGTGGCGCGTAATTGACCGGTCTGGATTCCTCCTCAGCAAGCTTGCCGTTAAGGTCTGTAAGTTGGAACTCACCACTAAAGGTTCTTAGTGTCGATTTCGATGTAATTCGATGAACTAACTCGAGCTTGTTCTCTTCTTTTCCTTTCCCATTGGTTTGAGTTTCTTTATTTTTCACAAAAAAGGGCCGTTAAAGACAGGTTACGCGCGAAATTTTAATAGTGTCATTTCGAATAATACGATACAGGTGGCACGAGTGCTGACCTTCTTGTTGAGAGCATATGTTCTCCTCTTCAATAGCTTTCAATCGTTTGATTGACGGCAAAATATGTTATCATTACTCTTTCTATGTCTTTGAGGTATTAAATATTAGTTTTAGTTTAGCATATGTTCTCTTTCAACATGCTTTTCATCTCTTTCACGTCACCGAAAACTGTGATCGATCTACATCAGGGTTTCCTCTAGTACACCCAAATCCGTTTCTTATCCCGTTTGGAATTTTCTAATGAATACTACTTGCTCAAACAAGTGTGCCACAAGTTAGGCATGTAGCTTTGCTTAAGGAACTAGCAAGAAGATCTCGTCATCATTTTACAAGGAAGAGTCTCCTTCAATCAGTTTTCCTTCGTAAAATCATGACTGAGCCAATCTTGATATCGTTAATCGCACGCTTCAATTGCCTATCATTACAAACCCTTTTTGTATATGTCAATACGCGCGACCGAAACGTATGTATTGTGCTTCTTGCTTCGTTTATCTTGCCTCCTTGCGAAGCGGTAGTTCCGGCAGTTTGCTGCCCAAACGCTGTCGTCAACCAAAACGGCTGGACCATCGGTAATTGGTGAGTGCAGCAGCAATCAAAACGTGGGCCACTTCGAACTTTCTAAAATGAGGAATCAAGTGCTTGTTAAATGCCGAAACTAGGCTTTATTGGGTGGAGCTGCGTATGAAAAGCAATAGAAAATGGGGACAATCCGAAAATGGAACTCACCGCTGGCCCAAAATTGGGGTTTCGTCTTTAACAACTGGAGTACCAACATTTGTTCTGTGTCCTTCGCTGGTTGTTTTCGCCTTTCCTTGTTCAAAATGCTGACAATTTCTTTGGATATCACTGACAGCAATCCATGTGGTTACTTCATTTCATTCATGCAATTTTATTGTAGCTCACTTTAGCGAGATTTTTTTTGAGATGGTGACAAAAACGATTCAGTTCTGCTTTTTTGAGTTTAGGAAAGCTTAAGAAGAAGTGTTTTTTCACGAAAAACTTTCGCTGAAGAGTCTCCGAAAATTTCTGTTGGCAATCGGTAGGACATTTGGGGTGTAGTTACAGTTGACCATCCATCCGGTATTTTTGACAATATAGTTACAGTCATCTTCCACTCTACAGGCCTCACAAATTTGAAATAAATATACCATATAGACTGCGACAAGGTGTCATCATATTCTTGTTACCACTGTACTCAAAATTAGTTGGTGTATTTCTTAGCTCCGGATGTACGACAGCGGTGGCCTTGATTTGTCTTCACTTGTCCTACCTTTCTTGTCGCTTTTTTCGAGCCTAATAGATTTTGCGGCGACCAGCCAATGTTGCGTGTACCTCTCCTATTTTCAAACGCCACAGTAAACTCTTTGGCAAGAATTCTTTTCGTTAGCATCGAAGCAAGCATGGATTTCATCGAATCATCGTTATTTTGATGGTTATTGAGTAGCTGTCGGTTTCTCATCAGAAGTGTTCTTAAGAACTTTTCTTGTTGATTTGAAAATCAAAGTATTTGGATTCAGCGAGGAAGAAAGCCGCTTGCAGAGGAAAAATCCTGACTTCGTTAAAAAAGCTCATACTATTTTGTCAGTGGGACTGCGAACTGACGTTCTGCAGGAAGCTGATGGGTAACTGGGCTCTTGTGATGACCACAGTACTGTACGGCTTCAAAAGATGACCGCCGTCGTTTGCGAAACTTGTTCGGGATAACTCACCATCAATGTCTACCCCATAACACTGCCCTTTT
The DNA here is from genome assembly GCA_036418205.1 of Ostertagia ostertagi. Lineage (NCBI taxonomy): Eukaryota > Metazoa > Nematoda > Chromadorea > Rhabditida > Trichostrongylidae > Ostertagia > Ostertagia ostertagi. The sequence goes on from MU893964.1 coordinate 10,675, forward strand.
GCCTTTGGCTTATGGGAGAGTAATATCAAAAATTATTGGTTTTGGCTGGGAAATACCTTATGTTTAGCTCACTCATTAGACCTCCCACCTCCTTCTCGCTGGTCAATGTCAACTCGGAAAGAAATTGCCTGCTTCTTCCCACAACAAACGCCAGAGCTTTGCAAGAACAATGTTAAAGCTGTCCGAAAGTAGGGGAATTTCACGGGTATTGGTTGTGATATTGTCTTGTTTGTTCAAGCTTTTCTTCGGTAATAGAAAATCAAATGAAAAATTTCCTCCAAAATTTCGCTTTTTGTCTTCCTTCCAAGGTGGGTATTCTTCCGCTGACATCTTGCAGCCAGGGTCAACGCCACGCTGGAAAAAAATTGGAAGTAGACGAACCCCCCTCCCCTCCCCAATATTATGGTGAGCGTCACTAAAACGCCCTCCTCCCCTTAACAATTAGTGATGTACATGGTGTCCTTCAATTCGTATCAGTCTGGTTTACTTCAGAACTACGCCCCCAAAACTGCTCTTGGTGGAAAATTCAAATCTCCTGATTTTTCCCATGTTTCTCCATGAATACAACCCCTCCATAAAAGGGTGTCTCAAAGGTTCGTGCCACCTTTTGGATCTCACTAGAATTTTATTTCGCGTTTTCCAAATAGACCACGCAGTCTACAAAGAACGCATCACGTGAAGTGCTTTGCAACCGAATCGTGTTCGCCTTTATCGCTGTCTTCGAGTTCAAAATGGCAGAAGAACATCGTCATGTTTTCCACGCTTTGGTTTACGAACTTTAACGAGGCCGCAAACTTATAGAAGGCAGAGGTAATATTTTCACTGCGATACATCTCCTTGTCATCGTCCACCAATTCGGCATCAGAATGCTCACAAGGAAAGGTCAGCTGGTCAGTCCGGCTATTTAAAATGAAATTCATGCTTGTATACGTGCCTCGGGATGCTGAGTCGAAAACTACTTTGTTATCTGTGGAACAATTTCCTCAAAAAGGTTATGAAGCAGGGAAAGCGCAGTGGTAGTGACTTTGACTCACAAGCAGGAGATCATGGGATGGATTCCAGTGTCCAGACTTTTGCTCTTCTCAGAGATACGTAGAATGTCTTTCTGGCCACGATTCTGAAAAGAGCAGAGGTATTGACACGCACTGGAGTCGATTCCACGAGCTCTTGCCTGCGAGTCAAGGTCACTGCCACTGCGCTTTCCTGCTTCATAACTTCTTTTAAGGAATCGTTCTGCAGATACCGAAACTCAGCGTCTCGGGGCACGTATCAAGTATATATTTTATTTCAAATGGCGGGGCTGATCAATTGACCATTCCTTGTTAGATCACCGCCGCTCTGGGGACTACGGCCTTGTAGAAAATCCTGATCCAGGGAGGCAATCGGTACGATTTGGATTCTATGCTCTCCCACTGGAGCCAACCCACTACGAGTTATTTCTGCCATACGTGACCACCACACTCGAACGTTTGAGGCGCACAGTTGATAGAAGGTCCTCCTTTGGAAATTTATTGAAGCCCGGATGAAGAAATCCTCATGAGTTAACCAGTGATCGCAGAGTGCAGGACGAGTTCAGTCTGCATCGTCTATTCTGTTCCAACCATTGACGGTAGCTGAACACCAGCTTATTGCGATCAAAGGGTGGTTCCTGATCAGGCTTCAGAATGCAGGTGCCAACGATGTGGTTAAAACTGCTCAAAATCAGCTAGGAATCAGGCAGACATTTCGGAAACAGCGGTCCGCACATCGCGCCACTGAGAACCTATCCTAGCTACGCGCTGCTCACTAACCAGGTTTTTTTTCAAAAGAAAGTTCAAACTATTTGTTCAACATCCATACAATTAGCGCTCGCGCTTCCAGAGCAAATAGAGCCACGACCAGCACGGTATTACTCACGAACTCATATTGAAGTAACCTCATATAGTTGAAAGAATTAACCAGCCGTGCCAACTCGAAGGCGATGATAAGCCTCCTTCCGTATGCCGTCTACTGTTCTGCCAAGCAAGTATGTTTGCGGTCAAAAAATACGATTCAAAGAAGAACCACGAAATCGCCTTCACCGACTTTTCAGCTCGAAACTGCCAGACCTTTTCAAAACAGTCGCATCGGCTCTTTATTGAATCGTTTTCAACAAGTCACTGATCGTGTGGAGTGTCAATTTCGCGGAACAGATAGGCTTTATGTGGAGAATGTACTGCCAACAAATATCTTGAAAGTCGCCGCGAACGTTTGGCGACATTCCCTCGTCAAATACGGAACTAAGAATGTCACTAAAGAACACACACATTTCCTTTCGGAGAAACTCCACATCGCAATTGTTTAATCACATGCTCGTCAGCAATCGTGCTTGAAAATTATGCATCGGTTCAAACTAAAGCGGTTGTAGACGCCAGATCGATTTTTGTTTACGGAGCTTCACTTAAAATCTTGCGCGGAAAATTCTTGCACTCTTTCATAACATGAATATGTCAGTTGTGATCACTGGAAATAGCACACAAAGTTTCACGCATGAAGATTCGGTTTCTGAAGAGAAACAAACGTACAAAAACTACACGTTATGGACCATCGAAGGACCAGACAGAGCATATCACCGTCATGCAGCAGAAAGAAGACGCCGTCGTTGCCGCTACGACCGCAAGCGACGCCAATGAGAGAATATCGGTTGAGTGCCGCGATTTCGAGAAGTGGGACAAATCGATCGAATCGAATAGGTAAGAGAGAAGACGATTCGATGCAACCCCAAAACCCAGTCAGAAGGCCAGAAAGAGCTTCTCTAGTGAATGCACTCCAAGAACCAAGTTTGAGCATCCCCGTCGCCAGCATTCGTGAAAGACGTCCGTGGGCAATTCGAACGCGTAGCAGCCTTTTCGAGTTTTCGAATTTCTAATCAAAACGAAAGCAATACTTCAGTTCTTTTCACTATTATCGTGGATAATGAGTCTCAAGCCAGTGATTTATGGCTGAAATAGAATCATGATTTTTCCGCGCAAGATTCCTTTAAACAAGCAATTGTAGTATCCTATCAATTAAGCCGTTTCTAATTGAAATGACATCTTTCAACCCCACCATCACCGCCTTACATTTCTTGTTGATGATCAAAACCTGCATCTCATAAAGTATGGACCTCGAATCAATGGTCGGTCAACGAATTCAAGCCGATATCAGCCGTATGTAAAAACGCTAACCTCCGTATCCTGTGAACGTGATTTCCGTGAAAATGAAAACAAAACTGCAAACGCACAAAAAAATCCAGCCTTCTTGAAAGTTCCCTAGTTTGCCCACGCTCACAGTCCGCTGTTCGAAAATTCTCGACCGAGTCCTCGCCATATTCTCGCACCATCGTGAATCTGCGGCTGAATAAACGAGTCCATATTAACGTTGTCGATTTCATACAATAAAAAATAGCCTATGGTGACCTCATAAGAATGGAAGATTCCTTTCAGTACAGTACAAATTCGAATCACGGCCGAGAGCGGGACACGATGCGTAGAGCGTTCATTAACACCGAACTTCTGCCAATTATATGTACATAGTGTGCATCTTTCTCTGCTTTTTTAATAATTTGAATTAATTTATACTAACTAACGCCACTCGTATATCGGAATTGATCTTTTTATATTGGTGATGCCGAGGGATGTTGAAAATGTTTGAGATGTGAAATCAGCCCTGAAATAAATGGGTTTTGCTTGTTTTGCCTTCCTCAGGTAATCTGTGATCATCAACTTTTACATTCGTATTTCCATCCTTTCTTTTGCCCCTTCTCTCCATCTTTGTATTTCTTCATTCTCTACGTCTTTCATCTTGTTCTCATCGCCGATACAGTCGCTTCTCGACTATTGTGTAATCCATCAGTGGCGTGCAGTGAAAACCATCGTCCGCTGCTGATACTGCGCGTTTAGTCGTCGAAGATATCTGCGACATCTGAACCTGCTTTCGTCCCTGTGATCAGCCAAAAAGACCTTATTGATTGATGATGAATTTGTTTGCTCTGCAGTACATTCATATGCTTTTCTTCACTGATCATCGATCAAAAGAATTCATCTCACGAGGTTTCCCGAGTTACCCTCCAAGTAAAAGTTTGAGTAGTTCCGAGTAATGGCTTATCAGTGCCAGGAAATGTCCATGCTCAGAATCCGTTTAAGAACAGCTATTTGTTGTTTGTTTTGTCGTTGGAAAGTATTGCTCAGTAGTTTTGATTGCTTTATGTAACTTCGAGAAAGAATTGCGCTACGTTTGGATAAGAGCTCTTGGCAGGTTAATCATATTCAGAGCTAAGTGATTCTCAAATAGGATTGTCCACGGTGAAAAAAAATTTCAGGACGACGCTTGCTTCTTAGTAGACTACCTCCCTTCAATTATGATCCCTTTTCCACCCCACGAACAGGTTAAATACTGGCTTCTCGAAGATAGAATTGGCAAACGCTTCTTACCGTAAGCGGTAGGCAGTTAAAAGCCGGTGTTCGACTTTGTGGCTCACTCAATTCGCTACTAGCGAATCGTTCGATTCGCAAACTATGACACCAACCAAGGGAGGATCCCACGATGAAGTAAAAGTTCGTAGAAAGGGAGACTTACCTAGTGAAGACAGGCTGACCCTTAAGGTGCAGATCGACCCCTATTTGCAGCGAAGGATATGCCCGGGCGACCTAACATGGCCGTCTCCGCAGCGCTAGCGCGGTATGCCTCAC
>MU893966.1:0-10433 GCA_036418205.1 Ostertagia ostertagi
CCAGCAGTTAGTAGTAGACCTATTATGTGACATTCCCCACATTTAGAGGAGATGATTTGCGGAAACCTGAGAAGATAGCCAGGAATCTCTCCACAGACGTAGACTCCAGTTACTTCTCTGTAAGATTGATGTAGAATATTTGGTCACGGGTAAGCGCTCCGTCCGTGGTGTGGCCCCAAACATCACTCTCCGTCATGCCCTAAAATGAAAATCAGAGTTTTTGCTCTTCCAGATGACTCTACAGAGCTGAGGGGTGCACCGTTCGATTTCCCATGAAAAATACTACCGAATGGTGTACAACTCAGGTTTCACACAAAACTTTGTTTTTCTCACTTTTTTGCTCCCCATTGCCGATCGTCCTCCCAGCCCTTGGCGCCACGTGCGATTTAGCGAGAAATTCTCTCCACCGACGTGGACTCCGGTCACTTGTCTGTAGGAAAGAGGTAGAATATTTGGTCACGGGTAAGCGCTCCGTCCGTGGTGTGGCCCCAAACATCACTCTCCGTCATGCCCTAAAATAAAAATCAGATTTTTTGCATTTCCAGATGAACTCGCAGACCTGAGATGTGCCCCATTGGATTCCCCGTGAAAAATGCTATCGAATGATATACATTACTCCTCCCAGTTGAAACTTTGGTTTTTCACCGTTTTCGGCCTTTTCCTTATCGCCGATCGCCTTCCTCAGCCCTGGCCACCCACGTGCTATTCACGTGCGGAGCGTGAGAGCTCACGTGACAGCCGATGGCCTTTCTCGGTAGCTGGCGGGCAGCCCGATCGATACACCGCTATGCGTGTCGAAAGTGCGTGGGAAAGTCACCACGCACCGCGCACGTGAATAGCACGTGGGTGGCCAGGGCTGAGGAAGGCGATCGGCGATAAGGAAAAGGCCGAAAACGGTGAAAAACGAAAGTTTCAAGTGGGAACTGAGATGTATATCGTTCGATAGCATTTTGCATGGAGAATCGAATGGTGTACACCACAGCTCCGTAGAGCCACCTGGAAGACCAAAAAATCTGGTTTTTATTTCAGGGCATGACGGAGAGCGATGTTTGAGGCCACACCAGGGAAGAAACACTCGCTCAAGCCCGAGTGTATCATCTTTTTCCAACATACAAGTAAACTTACTCTACGATAGGGAAGAGAGTTCGTCCCTCCCTTCTCGAATTTCCTCAAAACATCCCTTCGAAAATTGCGGAAATGTCACAAAATGGATCTAGTGGCAGGTAAACTAGATGTTCTCCAGAAAGTGAGTTGTATACCGTTCGACAGTATTTTTTATGGGGAATTGAATGGTGCACATCTCAGTCTTCTATGTTCATCTGGAGAACCAAAAAAATCTGATCATATCGCAAGGGCATGACGAGGTGTGATGTTTGGGGTCGCACTACGGAAGGAAGACTCACCTGCCACCAAGGTTTCTATGTAATTCCTACAGACAAGTAACCGTAGTCTACGTCAGTAAAGGAAATTTGTCGCTGCCTTCACAGCTTTCTACATAACAGCTGCTCTAAACATGGAACAAAAAAAGTTGAAGTTGTCGCAAAAAATGGGGCGAGGTGTGATGTTTGGGGCCCCACTACGAGAATGAATGTCATATTCGTAATCAGGGCATCGAATTACCCCAATAGGCAAAGTTTCGACGAAAAATGAAACTTTGAGATTTTGGGATAGTAATAGTGGAATAATGATGCGCAATTGGCAATAGGGGAAGGCTGAAAACGGTGAAAAACCAAAGTTTCAACTGGGAGGAGTAATGTATATCATTCGATAGCATTTTTCACGGGGAATCCAATGGGGCACATCTCAGGTCTGCGAGTTCATCTGGAAATGCAAAAAATCTGATTTTTATTTTAGGGCATGACGGAGAGTGATGTTTGGGGCCACACCACGGACGGAGCGCTTACCCGTGACCAAATATTCTACATCAATCTTACAGAGAAGTAACTGGAGTCTACGTCTGTGGAGAGATTCCTGGCTATCTTCTCAGGTTTCCGCAAATCATCTCCTCTAAATGTGGGGAATGTCACATAATAGGTCTACTACTACTGCTGGAAACTGTTCGAAGATTCTCATTTGGAGTGGAAGAATGGGTTGATCAGCGCACGGTTAGCCAATTAGCGCTCTAGAACGAATTAAAGATCGTGAAATTCGAAAAAAAACATTCATTCAATCTCACCATATGGTGGACCGGTTGGGTACGTGGCGTATTCTGAGGGTGTTGAGATCCATGTTTCTGTGGGATGATCAGGCTGCATAGGAGGACTTATATGCGCATCACATACAAAGTATATTCATTACTTCTCGGGATGGAGGTCGAGTGCATGGCGCAATCCTAGATGGAGCTCTTTCAGAAATTGAATTTAACCATCTTGTAGATCTCGAGCAGAGCTATCAGATGGTATAAACTGCAGGTCGAGCGAACCATTTTTTAAAGAGTTATGGCGAGCCGACGGTTTGCGACGGTTTCCGACCGTCGCAAACCGTCGATTGAACAAAAATTAGTAGCGGTATTGTATCTTACAAACTCCAACAAACATACGACCCCCCCCCGTTAATTACTAAGAAACAACGTAAGGCGTTTGACCTTTGTGCCCTTGTTTTTTTCTATGGATCTTCTATCATCTATGTTGTAGGTGTTCCACACTAAATCAGAGTATTCGTTTTTCATTGTCAGAAATGCTGCTTTCACCGCAGTTCGCTATGAGAAAATAATCAAAAGTCGCTTTCCAGGCAGTAGTGCTACCGTATACATCACCGGGGCACCGCTTTATTTTAGCCCAGCTAAATGTAGGATATTTACGATGCTAGCGATTCGTTTTATTCGCAAAGTCTGACATCGACCTAACCCAGCAATTCATGTGAAAAAGTGTAATTTGATGTGTCGCTTCATTTCGATTAGTAATGCCATCGCCTAAGCCATAGGTTTTGGGTCACACATATTGAATGGTCATTGTTATCCACTTGCTGGAACAGGTTCATTGAATACCAGTAAACGGAAACCAGTAATGAAAGGGGATCACCTGACGTTTCTTTTCAAATCGAATCAATTATTGCGAAGTTGTAAATGAAATCTGGTATTTTTCTGCACAGAAAAAAATGTAGTGGTTACCTTTAAGATAATGTTACAGTTCTCCTTCTTTCTTTTCATCACTTTTTCCATGCTACTTTCACCTTGAGATTTGAAGGGAACGCCGCCGCGCGCTCTTCTAGCGGCGTCAGCGTGGCAGCCGATAGCGGAAGGCGGGGCTTGGGAACCAGGGCGTGGATGCGTGATTGCGAGGCGCGCGAACTTCTACCGCCTTTGCCGCCCACTTTGAAGCCGTAAGGGGCCACGGAATCAACGCTTGTCCGTTTCTCTACCACAACAGGGTATTGAACAGGTGAACACGTAATCCCAGACCGTCCCTTCAAACCTATGTATCCTTTTTCTGCAATTATTCCGATGTAATTTATTTCGAATTCTCAACAGTGACTTATTCTCATGGATTACAGCGGCTAGGAACGGCGCGATTCTTTTCAGACACTTTTTTGCGTGCATTTCTGAGTTCGGCTTGCTACTGGACCGCAACGCAACCGCACGTGTCCTGGCAGGAGGCTTACTTCGTCTTGAAATGGGACTGCATAATTAGCTAACGTGTTTTATGTTGCAGAATGCTCATTCTCTTGTTGCTCCTCGCATACAGCGAGGCGCTCATGCACATCCGCGACCCATCCACTTGGAAACCGATCAGTCGATTAGAAAAGGCTAAAGCATCGCCGTACAAGTGGACTGAAGAGTGGCTCGATTCGGTGCCCTTGGATCACTTCGCATTTGCCAACAAGGATCAATTCAAGCTGCGGTTGGTTGGGAATTTTCCTGTAGATCAAGTTCCTTGAACATCTTTTTCATAAATTTTTTTGAAGATATTTCATCAATACCGAGAACTACGAAAAAGGAGGCCCGATATTCTTCTACACAGGAAACGAAGGAAAACTGGAAGGATTCGCTGAAAATACGGTCAGTTTGAACAGAAGAAGGGTCTGTTCCAGTTAGGGGGCATCATGATGCAGTTTTTCCAGAAAGCTAGGGTAACTCCGAGCCAGGGGGAGTGTAGCCAGTCTAGGGGGTGGGGGTGAGGGCAGTCACTTGACATGCGTGAAAAGCTGGAATGTTCGAGTTCACACTAGTTCGCCGAGAAACTGCATCATGATGCCTCCTCCTAACTGAAATAGACCGCAGAAGAATTTCAAGTCAAACCTTTGACGAAATTATCTATATTTCGTGCTTTGAGCTTCATTCTATGTAAAAGTCCATACGTATTGACGGATGCGCATGTCTGATAGCGAATGGAACAGCGCCATGGCGTGCCCTCTTAACAGCGGTTCTACGATAAATGGCAGCTCAATGAAAATAAGGGTAGATCACTGACCACTGCCTTATTTGAGCTGTGGTGCAGGGATGAACAAAAACCATGAGAGACCGCCCACATCCCGAAAAGTGAGATCGTTCACTGTCCGTTGGTTTTCGCATCGATGCTGCCCTCTTCAGCGCTAACGCTCTCTCTCTGCCAAAGGGAGGGTCAGACAGCGAGAGGTGGGCGTTCCGCCCGATAGCGTCGCGGGGAGGGTCATGTTAGATTGACGGGGCATATAATTCACTGCGTTGCGTGTCGCTCCGCACCCTTAAGCGGCCCACCTGTCTTCCCACTAGGTAAGTTTCCACTTCTTCGATATTCGACCTTATCGTGGAATTCTCTTTAATCGTCGCCTATTTTGCACATTGCGCCGTTTTTGTGTGGGCAGTCGATACTGAAGTATACATATTAAAAGCTCCTAGAGACGACATAGGTTTCCTCTCCCAATGTCGCGGTGCGGTTCGCAACGAACCGGCGTTTTGGTCTTCTCGCCACGTTTCGCTATTTCCAAACTTCTCATGAAAAGGAGCGCATATTTGGCCTGGAGTTTTGCGACATCTCCAAGTTATTTTTTCTCGCTTGCTTGAAGTTTCATTCGTGTGGTTTGGTTTAAAATTGAGGAGGATAAACTAAAAACGAGGCTATAAAAGCGCAAAAAATTTTACCCGACATTAGCAATAGAAACATCAAAAAAAATAGACAGTTCCATGCCGTCTGCGAGACGCCCGACCTTTGTATGCGAACCACTTCATATATAATTTCAATTTCAGGGTTTATGTGGGACATAGCAACAAATGATCTATGCTGGCGTTTGTTTTTCGCAGAGCGATTCGCTTCCACGGAAAACGCAACCACTGAGTGCACACCAGTTACAACACTACCGATCATCTTGGATTATCTCAGTTCAGAACAAGCACTGGCCGATTTCGTGCTGCTCATCGATCATCTCAGACAGAAGGTAAACTTCACTTCGCTATGACATCATACAACGGATCCGGGCTTGGGTCAAGGGTTGGCATAGCGCAGCTGGCATTGCGCATCGCGTGTTCTTGTGTGGTTGTCACTTTTGCAAAAGCGTATCTTGGGACGAAAGTCGAACGCACGGCGCAAACTGTCGTCATTGATCCATGTCGAGTATCATTCCAAATTGCCTTTTTCAGAGGCTATCTGGTGCCGAGAACTCTCCGGTTATCGCTTTCGGCGGTTCTTACGGCGGGATGTTAGCTGCATGGATTCGAATTAAATATCCCCACAAAGTAGCTGGGTTAGCGTTCCTGCCTCTATTTTTTATCCAATCACTTAATCTGAGCCACACTGGTACCCTAAAAAATCTTGTTTCAGGGCGATCGCAGCGTCAGCACCAGTGTTCTGGTTCGTTGACTCACACGTTCCAGAAGATATTTATGCCAAGGTAAGTGATTTTCGCTTTTCTTACTGCGTTCCTAAGCACCGATCCACTCAGCGAGCTACGCTGTGGCCATACGCATCTCGCAAGGGAGGTCGCTCAGTGTGCCAAGCTTTTTCAAAACGGTTTTTGTGTTCTATATAGGAGCACATGTAGGAACTACAAAACTACGCTTCATTCTTCCTAAGTGACTCTTTAAACACTAGAAAACTGTCGAAGAAGAGCTACTTTGGGAACCGTCGTTTTTACTGCTTCATTGTGGCATTTGTCCAGCTATGTGCTTAAGGAAGTGTTATGGTTTCATAAGGAATTTCGGTGCCAGAGTGTCGAAGACCCAATGGCCCTGGGGATAACGCGATAGTTGCTAGTTGGCACGGTGTGGGGTGAGGTTGCTGATTCGACTCCTTGCAGCGTGCGCTTTTCGCATTTTTGGCTTGCACTTCAGCGTGAGTGCCAAATGATACTGTCTCTATGATAGACTCCATATTCATGCTCAGGGTCATAAAAAATACCCATTATGATGAGTTTTCTCCGACACTTGAGAGAAACACGTTGCGGCCCTATGATGGCGCCAAATTGCGCTGGCGCCAGAAAAAGAATGCCATCTTCGTGATCAGGGCGCTGATCTAACCCCAACACCAAAGTTTTGGGGAAAATCGAGATTTTGACTCGACTTCGAAAAGTTGGATCGGCCGCAGGGACAACTAAACGTGTGTCTCCAGACGGCTTGGAGGCGTCTTGGACTGAAAATTAGGTATATCCTTCAGTGATAGACGGAAATCGATGTTTTGTCTCTATGGAACACGTCTCACACTTCGTTGCGTTCTTTAGAAGTCGATCTAGCTACCAACAAGAGGTATAGCCAGTGGCATGGCTAAAAATTCCCAACACCTTCGTATAGCATACATATTCTGACGGGAGGAGGAGAACCTGGCGATCTCGTTTTCATCGTGCGTGGTCCCTCGGTCATACCAGTCTTTGCCACGGTTCATTATAGTTGGAGATTTCTCACACTATCTATGAGCAGAATTGCTAAACAATGACAGGAGATGTCGTAAATCCATCATCGTTAGGGCCTGCACGCTATTTTGACTCACTATGGTCTAATTTGAAAACTGGTAAAATCTTATTTTTTTCTGAAGCTCGAGATTTGGAAGGATTAGCCAGAGGACTGATACGATTATGACATGCGTTCTTGGTCGTGGACATCATCTGGTGCCGCTATGACGTTTATTGTGGCTGAAAAAATGGGTGTCATTTTCGTGTCACGAATTTCATTACCTTTTCTATAAAGTTATAAGCTGATGTATGAATATGACATCAATCTTGGCGCTAACTCCATTTTGCGCGAATTTTGAAACGTCAACTCGAAATGCAAAAATTTGTCACCACGAGGAATCGAACTAGGGACCCTTTTCTTTTTGGTATTCAGAGGGCCGTTCAGGAAAAATGAACCATGGTTCTGTGGTTCCCGCATGTGCCCCAATATCATGCAAGAAACCATTTTGAAAAAGCTTGGCACACCCTGAACGACCTCCCTCGTCACACCGAACACACATTATGGCGACATTATCCATGATTTCTAGCGCCATCATCTTATGCTCTCTCAATCCACCACTTCTTTCCTTTCTTTCTTTGATTTCGCCTCCCAACCTCTAGACTTTGATTCTTCCCTATTTTCTCTTTTTTTTTGCTTGCCTGGGAAGAAGGTGATTAGTGGCCAGCGGCACCGTATACCACGCGCACTACTGGGAAGTTGGATCAGTGATTGAAACCCATCTGTACTACCGAAACCTTCAATCTCGCAAAGTCCTGACACCTTTAAGAGAGACCATAATCCGATAAAAACATGACTTCTACATTGGTTGGATTCTTTAAGGGTCTTTGGGCCGAGTTGCATTGAAATTCCACTATGATTCTCATTTTAATTAGGATTTCTGGCGCATCTCAAAAAGAGGCTGACGCTCAATGACGTATCTTTTCGATTCAGATTCTTTTTCCATTGCCATTTTCACCTGCTGTATCCGGCCTTTTATCATTTCTCTCTTAGGTTTTCTCCTTTCGTACTTTATTTGGATCGCCGGAGTATCTGCCGTCGTTGTTAAGCCGGCGGAAATGAAGCACGAGTAAGTGGCGCTGTCCCACTTCCCGCATTGAATACCGAATCTAGCACCGCACAGACTGAGCGAATTTTCAATCCCTCTGAGTCCCGTCAAGTGGTAGCAGACTCGACTTGACTTCTTGGGAATATGAAAGAAATGGTATGTACAGTACAGCGGTCGATGGAAGTCGTTGTAATAACCAGTTTCGAATGGAAGACAGATCCGGGCGCATCCTGAAAATAGCTTACTTTTTCGACCAACAACTGATTTTTGATAATCTTGGATTTTTCAGATCGTCACTCGGTCATTCCTTGGTGCTGGTTGCAACCGTAAAGCTATCGAGAAAGGATGGCGTGCTTTGAAGAACCTTGCAGGAACAGGTATTACTTTATGGCGTGACTGTATCTTTTAGATCGTAGAGAAAGCCTAGTTTACGTCCAAGCCCTTGCATTCTGTGGTTCGAGAATTTGAAAAGATGTAGCCGCTTAGCTGAGCGGCTATCTCAGGGCTTGAAGGAATCGTCTATCAAAAAATCCTGATTCTAACTCACCCAAAAATCACTAGTTTGGGACCCATAATTCACGATAACAAGGAACAGAAGAAATTAATTGTGCTTGTTTTCCTTACAATTCAAAAACCGAAGGACGTTACGCGTTCAAATTCCCGCCGTTCATCTGTCACAAATGTGGCGAGGGGAATGATTTGACTTGGTTCTCGGGCTGCCTCTCCTATGAACTTTTTTTGGCCTTTTCCACCTATGACAAAATATTTCTTTTTCCTACTCCATCCTACCCTATCGCTCGTTTTGTCTCCAAACTCGAATGCTTTATCCGATTCTTTCATTTCATCGCCAAATACGTGGCTGCCCCAAAGCACACTTCTTTCCATGATTTCGCTTGTCTCCACCTGACGTACCCTCGACCGTCCATAGTGTGATCCTCCTAAGTTTGTTTCTCTTCGGAAACTGAACCTTGTTGCGTGAAACTTTGTACGTTATTTCTAGTGATCACATCTGACATTTCTTCATTTAAGGAAAATGAAAGAATTTCCCGAGACGATTCCTTTGACTAAACGTATGTCTGCTACTATTCCTTTCAGACGACGGCCGTGCCTATTTGAATGAGCTATTTCATTTGGAGGAGAAGTCTCGTATGTCTTCCGGTGACGATCACAAGTTCCTTGCTTCGTTTGTTCGCGAAGTGTTTGAAAGCATGGCGATGGTGAACTATCCGTATCCAACCGAGTTTCTGGCACCGTTACCGGGATGGCCAGTGAAGGTATCGAACTGATTTTTTTTTTTTTTGAATAAATCAAGAAAACAGTTGGCACCCATATGGTCACGACCCGTGGAATTCGGGGAATCAGCAAAAAATGAAAGCGTGCAGATGATAGAAGGGGTATACGGCTTCAACGACGAGAGAATCACCGATTCCAATTTTCCAATTCAACGCCGGCGACCGTACCCAGGTTTGAACTGGAGACCTTCTCTCATTGGCAACATCCCTCCCCACCATTTGACTTCTTTGGTGGCGTTTTTTTAACACATTGCGGACCGCCCTTATACGAGCATCTCCATACCTTTTTCATGTTTTTGAAAAATGAATCATCATTAATCTATCAACAATTTTATCAGTGATGATACTTATGCTTTCCTGGTTCTGAAAATGAGTGCAAGCACTTAAGGAGCATTGAAAAATGCCAAATAAATCAGGTAAAACTATGACTTTCCGCTCCAAATCGTGCGCCACATGGTGGCGCACGTGGTACGCAATGTGTTAAAGGCCGGGCCGCCGCGGTTCACACATGAACCACACTGTCCAACAAGGCGCGTTTCCTTCGGAACTCGCGATACGAGCCTGCAACGCATATTTTTTGTTTTGGCTGTTCAAATAATACCGCAGATCTCAGCTTAGTAGTCTGGTAAAGGATAAAGGATAAAGCATTTGCCGTTGATCAATCCCTTTTTGGGATGCGGCACGCATTCTACTTCCATTTGTACATTCGTAGTGGCGTTTGAATGCGATGTGGCCTATACAATGACTTGCGGGGGCCAGCCGATGTACAAGTCAGTGTTTTATCCTCCCAGACAAGTCTGGTACCAATTAACCGACCCCGGAGGGATGGAAGGCTTGGTTGGCCCGGGCGACTCACGACCCAGGATTTGATCCCCGGACCGCTCGCGTGGTAAGCGTGCCACTTGCCACTACACCACTTCCGCCCTGATACGATGAAAAACATCTACATCGGCCAATTTCTCCGGTTATCATGTAGGACAGAGTACCCATGCCTCATCCTGCACACACTGACTGAAGAGGTTAGTCGACGTGTACAGAATCCCTCTAAGGTTTTGAATGGAAGCCTGATCGTTGGCGAATCTTGAAGTAAAAAATCAAGTTGGGAGCTTCATCACCTTCTAAGATTTCATTTTGAAGCATTTTCAATTGATTGCTATGGTCCATGAAACGAAACTCTTTGACTTCATTTTCAGGAAGCTTGTAAATTCCTAGGAAAGGTGCCGAACACGGACGAAGA
>MU893967.1:0-14571 GCA_036418205.1 Ostertagia ostertagi
AAGTTTCACATTCTTATAGAACTCGACGAGCTGAAATCAATGCTTTTTTTCAGATTTCGAAAATCTTAATTCTGAAGCGAGTTATAACGAAAAAACGAAAAAAAACGCGAATTCGCGTGTTTTTTTTTCGATTTTTTACGGCGAGTACCGTAGTTTTCCACATGGTTAGACTCGCCACAGAGAGACGAGTCCAATGGTGTAGAGCACCAATCTTTTGACCCGCTTTGGGGGGAGTTATGAAGGGGCGACGCTTTGCGACGCTGCAAATCCGTCGCTCAGCGGAGAAATTTCAAAAGTTAGTGGCGGTATTGTAGTGATTACATGGGTAAAGGAGGCATGGCCAGCTTCACTTTCCAACCTCATCGAGCCTTGGTCTTGAAAGAGCTCCTCTTAGTTATATGAATGATAGTGGTTTCGGGCTCTACGAGAATGAAAGGTCAAGGCAGCAATGACGTTAGTAACCGTAAGGTTCATTCAATGGCAGGCTTCTTTTTGAGATAATTGGGAGCATACATAAGTGGCCCCTGATTCCTTCCGCTGCGCTCGAAAAATCCCATACGTAGCATCGGAACGATACTTGCAGGTGAAGGAAGCAGTTCTTTTTGATATCCTACTTCCTTCTAAGGTACCAACCAGGGAAGACACGCAATGGTAAAAAGTCAAACACAATTGTTGTGACGCTCCGATTAAAAGGAGCAGGTCGGGATCCAGTTGGTGTGTTACTTAGTTCGAAAATTAGACAACAAATACGAAGAGGCACATTAACGGGAGAAACGCAAAAAGCACCATCTAAAACAATGAAATTTTTCTTGCGTAGGCGACCGTAATATGAAGGAGAGACACAGCGCAGCGAAAAGGCGAAAACGCTCGTCGCTCGCACAGAGTACGTCACTCGCGAGAAGCGGCAGACACCACGCATGCTGCAACTGATGATAATTGCAGCGGTCGCAGCGGATGTGAAAACTACGGCTCTCTTACCGCGCCCATCTACGTCGCGACAGTACCACCATTCCTGTGTGAGCACTCCTACTAACTTACTCGGGGTGTTAATTTCCTTAAGAATGGTGACCTATGCCATTGAACAACATCCTGGAATCTTTATTTGGTGGATTTCTTCTGCTTCTCTTCATAGCGTTCTGCCTTTTAGTTCTAATCCATTGAGTACGGCTTGGACCGCAACGAATATACGATATTTGCAGAGCGTCTACACCTCTTAACAGAGCATTTTCATCGATTTTCACGTCAATCGTATATGTAAGTCAGAGCCAATCCTCTGGATCGAATTTCTCAGGTCTTCTATGAGACTCATGGTCAGATCGAGGAATGACGGAACCAAGTAGAAGGAACTAAGATAATGAAAAGTAGCGGGATTACCACACTTTGGACTGGGGATCGCCTCCAGTCCGGGTCAACTTAAAGCAACAGTCCCAGCAGGGTTTTTACCTTCGACACTAATGGTGTGGAACGATGCGCTAGCCCTAGTCAAGAACATAAAAAGTGTGACTGAACAAAAAACTCACCTTGGAAAGCCGCTAGAAAGCTGAACGGCTTCGAAGTGGGCGTGGTTGTCAAGGGAATTGCAGCCGATTGTTAACCACGCCCACTTCGAAGCTGCTTCCGCTTTCTTTCTAGCGGCTTTCTAAGGTGAATTTTTGTTCTGTTAGGTGAAAGTCACGTAATCAGCGCCCCCTAGGCGGCTATAGCGAACAATGCATCACGTGGCGCTTTACTGCCGCGCCATTTGGGATTCTGAGCGTGGCAAGGTCTTCAAGGGTGCGCAACCACGCACAAAGATGATGAAAAGGGTTGATCCTGTCAAAATCCTGACCTTCGCCTTTAATAGTGATATTCTTATGATGGACAGCACCCTATATGATTACGTGACTACTTGAACTCGCTCCTGTGTTCTCTGCCGCGAAAAGGCCAGAGCACAGACGATTAGAGAACGGCGCCTGGCTCGGCTCCAAATCCCAAGCAGGAAGGTGAGAGCCTAGGACTAAGCCTTGGAGGGAGGAGGGGCTCCGGAGTGGGTGAGCCAATCATATGTGGCAAAATTTGAATGCATCAGATCACAGTAACATAAGCCGCTGTTTAGGCGAGAGAGCGCAGGCGAAGGCATCAATTCGAAGCGGTTTAAAGGACTGAGTTCAAGTTGTCCGTAGACCGGGAGGCGCTATGCCCGCCCACTTTCGGAAGTGGTGCGTGGCTGGCATAACGTGTGAAATCAGCTAGGTTGATTGCCGTATCAACCGATGGACGAGCTGGCATATCCGGAAAACTCGTTTGGACGTGCCTCTCCCCAAGCCAGCCTCCTTCACTGCTAGTGGGGAAGGGGTTTTGTTTTCGGCCTTGTCGACGGTTTCTTTTCGTTTTTCTTCACTGTCGTTCCACTTCGCATCTCTACACTCAGTTTCAATCGCCATAATACCCCTTATTGAGCCCGACTTTGCCTTTAAAAGATCACATGCTCTATAGCATGTCCTTCACCACCGCTTGAGTGCATCCCACTGAATTGAATATCAGATGCACTTCATTTGAATTCATTTGAAATTAAAAACAGCATGCGTGCAGCATTGCTTCCGAAGGCAACTCGTAGTTTTTTTCCGGCGCTGCGCCGTTCATACCTGAGCTTAAATTACAAGAAAAACCTTACAACTTCCTTACATAAAGCCTTTGCTCATAGCTCCAGTAGGGATTCTGCAGAAGGCTTTAGGCACAATTTGTAGCTTTGCGATAGGAGTTGGTCATAATTCATGTACATCGTTGATTGAATTTGGGACTAAGGGCCTCAAAAAGGGTTCATAAAGAGTAACGGGTGGAGTTGATTTCCAAATATTTCCATGAGGCTTTGTTGTTACCTGTTACCATCAGTTCGTTTCTCCTTGTCGAAGTACCGTGTCCAATCTGCAACGCTTTCAATTTTCCAGGTATTTGGAGCTGTCAATTTTCCAGGTATTTGGGGAATGAGAGTTGTGGCATCATCTATCTGGTGTGCGCTCTTTCTGGTGAGCTTTTTGGATTACTGAAGTTTTAGCTAGTTGTAGCCAGTTCTACAGAAACGACTCTGTGTTTATCAGGCTTGCTCCGCACTCGCTCAAATGCTGCCTTCATGTCGCTATGTAAAACGCCCTCCCTGCACCAATTGACTCCACATTTAAGTGCTTCTGAAGAATAAATCTTTCGTAAGACACAAGCTACAGAACACAGCAACCAATTTAAACGACTCGCTGCTATATTTGACGAAAATATCGAAGCTAGCAATGGCAAAAAGTTGCGTATGTTGAACATTTGTAAGAAGAAAAACATCTACTAAATCTGTCTAATGTATAAGGTCGATAGGAAAGATTTCCGTCCTAGCATTTTTGTGAATATTTTAAGAATTAAGTTGCCTGAAGATAAGACGTATGCACCATACAGTAGCGGTCAAAAGTTTGGAAACTTTTTTATTTTTGATCTAGCGTAGCCGATAGACAATGAAATTGTCCCGAATTCACATATTATATACAGAATCAAGTGTAGATTACGATGAGCAACATGATTTTTTGAAAACGAGAATCGCATTTGAAAAATACGAATTTTTATAAGAAATGGCGCGTCAAAAGTTTGGAAACTTCTCAATTCCAAAGCGAATTCGGCAAAATAGCTCTCGAATCCACATGATAAATTAGTTATTTGATGAGTAGCTTGAATTTCTATGTCAGCGTCGTTTTTATTGACATGGAGTTGATTATAAAATAATTTTAGGATTTTTAAGACGAACCCTACACACTGTGAACTAAATAACATTGTTTGGTGGGATTCTTACTGGAAGTGGATTGAGCGACACACCAGAAGGGACGGTAGGCAAACAAGAACCGTAACTCGCAATCAAGCGAATAAGCCAGTCGGTAGATTACATAAGCAAGAATAAACGAATGGAGAGTGCCGATCGCAGCCCAGATCACAAAGCAAGAGCTCCTCAACTTTAGATTTCAGCACGAAGACAAAATCTACATCCAGGAACGCAATAAAGTAAGAAAAAAAAGATCTGCACAAGGTTCACTCTGCAACGATTGTGGACTCGCAAGCTTGTCATTCTTATGACTTCCATAAAACAGGATTGAGCTGGATCAGAGAAAAAAAAGAGGCTTGGGATTGAAGAGCGCAGTACAACCCGACGCACGACCTCTGACACGTAGACCCTTGCCAGTAAAAAAGTCCTTCGAGTACTTTTTACTCGTGGGTCAACGTGGCGTCTGCGCCTCCTCGACCTCACACTATTTCTTTTCTCTGCCTAATTACGAATTAGGTTTACAAGTTAACTCTCTAACTACTAATTAAAATGGTTTTTTTGGTTATGATCTAACTGTAGGTTAAACAAGACTTAATGTGTTGAGAAGCGCTCTGAACCTGTTATCTAAACTGACTTTGGTCTGAGCTAATCTCGACACGTTAAGTCTGAATTAATGAAGGTTTGCTACCGTCCCAGATTTTTGATTGATAAGAACTTTGATGAACAGAAGCATGGTAATCAACAGACTATCCTCACCGTATTTAGGCCTACTGTCTCAAGCATTTTGAACCTGATATCTTAGGCAGAAATCAGCGAGGCAGATACGAGAAACCGAATTGTCGAGGTGAAGCGATCTTTCATCCATTGCACAATGGGCTTCAACTATTTCTGACCTGTTAAATTCTTGGTAGTAGAACTCAGTTTCTGGTTGAAAGAATACTTCGAGCGAAGGATTCCACCAGATTTAGGCAACATTCATTTTCAAAAGACAAGAAAATTCCCACCGTCGCTCGAGAACACATGTTTTTACTTACATGCGGGCCATCGCCCCTCATCTTAGCACCAGTTAGTAGGAGACCCGGCAGTTGGGCCATCGCTGCCTCGTTTAGTACGGCCAAGAAACCAATGACTTCTTGTTGGAACAAGATCATCCGTACTATTCACCATCGTCGGCAGGCCAATGCTTTGCTGCCAAATGACTTTCAAATGATTAGGAGGAAACTAGAAAAAGTCGTCTTTCAGTTGGAGATGTCGGGGGTACGGGACGTGCCAACTACCTTTCGAAGTACTTGAGGGGGGCCAATTTTACTGGGAGCATACTTTTTTTTTGTGAATGGTCATTCTTTTTTATAATAAACTCTAGAACAACATTCGATAATATGCTCCGTAGAGACTGAACCAATAAGAAACCGTTTAAATTTTGCTTTCTCCGATTCTAGGGGTTTGAAGAAGGACCTCCCATGGAAAAACTGCTTCCTTTGCATATGAATTCATTTTGAAATTACACATCACTCAATGGTTGAACTAAAATTAACAGAAACAAGTAAACATTGAAGAGTAGGAATCATAATGATAGGGAAACAAAAAGTTTCCAAACTTTTGACGCGCCATTACTTGAAAAAAATTATTTCTCAAATATGATTATAGATTTTTGGAAATTATTCTTCCCATCGTATTCTGAACTTGATTTTGTATGTAATATCTAAATTTGGGACAATTTCGTTATGTGTCGGCCGCGCTAGATCAAAAATAAAAAAGTTTCCAAACTTTTGACCGCTACTGTAAGTGTATACCACTCGGTGCTTGGGCAGCTTGTCAACTTCCTCCCGGAAGGATGAGAGTTAGAGAACTGAGTCTCCTGACTATCCCTCTTGAATTTTCTTGTGCAAAAATTCTGAAGGATGCCGAGGGAGCAGTGACTTGGTAAGGAAAGGTTGTAGAGGACCTAAGAAAGCCGATCGTTTACATCTCAACCTGAGTTGTATTGCTGTGTAAGATCGCAGCAGAGGTTTAAGGCTGCTTCCAGTCCATTTGTGATTGGAGCTCGCTGGTATCCAGTCGGATTCTCTGAACTAGCTCGCCCTACGCGGTTATTGCCTTTTGGTCGACCTCCAACACCAGATGACCGCGAAAAAAATCTCGATGACGATTCCGTTGGAAAAGGCGCTCAACCACTATATAAAGGCTCAATTCTCGTTCCTTCGGAAGAAGAGAGTCGGCAGGTTGATAGTGTGTTGGCGTCTTGGCATATCGCTGATCTTCAGCCTGGATGTACTCAGAGTAATCGCAAAAAAGTCGGGGCGAGGAACTCTACGACCAACCCTGTAGAGAGGGCTGAAAGGGAGTTACATTGTTTCCTCGACTATCCATTGGATTAGCCGAAATTTGCAAGGGCACGTGCGAAACAGAAACTAGACGACTTCTTTGCTCACCACCCCCTTAGATAAATTTAAACAGGTTTGGAGAATAATATAAAATTTCGGTAGCAACATCGCAATCAAGATAATACTGAAAACGGATTAATTCGATTCAACTTCTTCTATATTGAACACAATAATTCAATAATAAAGGAGTTCCTCGCATGGAAATTCATGCTGGAATGTTCTGAACAATCGCAAATCTACAGAATAGCCTTCTCAACTAATGGCATCAGAAGATTCTGCAAGGCGAGCATCTTGCGGAAACAGTGACTCAGCTCAGCGAGGTATTCAATTTATTAGCACACAGTCATTCATAGCACCACCTATATTCGGTAATCGAGAAGGATGCGTTCAAATGACTCGCTTTTGGCACTGCCTTGGCAAAGTCTCTACACACATTTATCCCAGATACCGTCATAGACAATGCAATCGTGCACAGTCCTGTTGAGTACCGATTATCACGAACTCACAGCCAATACCGTGACACCGAGAATGTCGTCATCAGGCTGCTATTCATATATACCAGACCAAGAACAAGTTAGTTCCCTCTACATTCAAAACGGGGTCGTCGAGGTACCATAGACCATTACGACGTCCCTGAAACGCTGGTCAAAAGCGGTCTTGCACAGTCACAGCTAGTGTCTCTGGGAAGCTATTCACAGTTAATCGATTGAAGAAATTATGAAGCAGCTTCAGGCCGGAGCGATTACGGTAAGCCTGAGCATTGAGCTCGTTGGTGACGTCATATTTTTAAGATGGTGGAGGCTGTATAAGGAGGGTCTGCTTCTGCTCTTGGGGGGGGGGGACACCTGAGGATTAATCTGCCGTAATACAGTCATCAACAACGGCATCCTGTGCGACGAAAAATTCGTAATAACTGATCAGTGGGGCGACGAAAAATTTGATGATTGCGAGATTGGCAACAGTGACACCTTTTTTCTTTCCCCCTCCCCCCCCCCTTATGTACCAGATACCATTCATTTCTTGTGTAATTTCCACAAATAAAATCGGTGTTCCTACGCCGAAAGCTCCAACCTACCTGGTATGTAGCAGGCGCCATATATAACAGGTGTTTGGGTATATCGGATTAAAGGTTGATCGGGCCTCTAACCGAAGGGTGTAGCGGTGTATTACTATTACATAACAGAATACTTATTTAATTTAATATTTATACTTCAATATATGAGACATGAGAAAGGGGGAAAGGGTGAAGGGAAGGAGTGAGTGGAGCCAGACGACTGCTTCCAACTGCCGTTATCAGCTCGCCACTCTTCGGCGACGCCTCCATCCTAGGCGTGTCCACCAGGGGTGGCCATAACGTGACATCTCCATTCCATAGAGAGAGCTCGTCCTCGAGCTCTGATTCCATTCCAGTGTCTCACAAGACAGACGTGTAGTGAGTGACCATGATGACATAGTATACGGATGCAGGTGAGGAGAGAGAGCTGCCTGAAAAACAACTACGTCTCCCCTCACAACAGCGTTGCCATTCAACACCACTGGACGGACGGAATCCTTCAGCTACGACGACAGCTGACCATTAGACTGTAGATACGCGTTCCTAGCACCATTGTTCCATGACGATTATGAGTCAGAGACCAAATAAGGCTAATTTGGCCTTCACTGATTGAAACGACGGTACTCAAGACTGTATTGATTGGAAATGACCACAGCTTCACTTATCTGAAGAAAAAAAGAAAAACGGCGGAGGCTCTCTCACTCCCTCCTCTATTGGGTAGCTCGTCCTCGAGCTAAATAGGTTTACAACAAGGATTTTGCGGAAACCGATTGAAGCGGCTCCTCGTTGTAAAGGGATTATGACTGGAATTGGTATGGTGATGAAAATGACGGATGAGTAAATACAATAACAGAATATGACTCTATTCTACAAGTTATTGCTACATACGTCAAAATTAGTCACTAATTTCTTTCTTTTTCATTAAAAGGCGACGGTAGTGAAATTTACTGTTCTATAATTCGTTAGTATTTACATATATAATCTTAGGCAGTCTTTGTCAACATTGTATAGATTAATATGATAGTACACTATTAAGAGAAATGTCCTTTAGTACAACCGAGGGTCTTGATACAATCGTATGATTGTTGACCTGTGCAATATGAACATGTAGAACATAGCTCAAAATCGGTACGAACACTAGTCTTTCTACACAGCAATGTTGCGACTAGCGTAAGGGCGTTTGTTTTTCTTAGTAAACTTTTAAATTTTGAGAAAGTGGCTGCCTTAGGATTCTTTGAACCGCCAATTCAAAGAATGTACAAAATATATTCTTTTCGCGATCATGCGGCTATAATGGAAGGTGAATTAAACAGACCTAAGAGGACTATTTGTTAGAGAAACAATAGTGCCTCTTTACTCAGATGTAGTCGTCTGCTGAAATTGATTGTTTTTCCCTGAGAGCCGACGAGATCGTCGTGTTATGGGTTGTTCATTGCCAGCTAATGTTTCCGTCGGGTTTTGTAAACGTGATTGTGATTGGGTTGGGGTGGAAATATTAGCCGGCAGTGAACGAGGAGAAAACAATTTCAAGCGATTAACATGCACAATTTGTCGCGTAGGGCGACCTATAAGGTTGGATATTGCAATGTTAGGAAGGTTGACTTCTTCAACCGTGAAAGGGCCTTTCCATTGATTGGTGAGCTTAGGACGAACGGTGTCGTCATGCAAAAGAACTAAGTCTCCAATGGAAATGTCCGTAGGAAATACCTTGTTGAGGAGATCGTATCCTATTTTGTACTGTGCTGTCTTGCTTGCAATCTCGTTTCCGACTTCCATTATTGTATTCTTCAGGCCGCCTGTGAGCTGATCGACGAAATTATCTGATGTGAATAAGACCCGCCGAGGAATCTCATGGAGTATGTCGCTCCATGTAATGGGACACCGTCCATGTACAATGAAAAATGGACTATAACCCGTTGTCGCGTGTTTACTACAGTTGTACGCGAAAACAATGGGTTGGACAAAGTCAGACCATCGGTGCCTGGCTTCTGAGCAATAAGCTGTCAGAGAATCAGTTATGACCTTTACTAGTCTTTCCACCTGTCCATTGGCTTTATGGTTATAGGCAGTAGTGAATTTATTCGTGATGCCTAGTGCTTTGTTAATTTTGCTAAATACCTCACTAGTGTAATTGGAGCCACGGTCCGAAACGATTTCGTTCGGAATGCCGTGCTTCGAAATTACGTCATTGATCAGTGCTCTGATCACTGCATCAGTGGTTTGGTCCGCCAGGGTAGTACATATCACAAATTTACTAAAGGCACAGACAGTAATTGAAATAAATTTACTCCCATCTTCACACTGTGGCAAGGGTCCTATTATATCAGTGTGGACGCGTTCAAATGGTCTACTAGGAGTGGGGAAACTACCCATTTCCTCTCTAATAATACGATTTGAAGGCGTTTTTACCTTCTGACACGTTGGGCACGTTGTGACGTATGTTGCCACATCTTTGATAAATATTGTGCCAGAAGTACTTCTCTCTTATTGTGTCGTAAGTTTTATTTATTCCTAAATGTGATCCTAAGAGTGGATTTTCATGGAATATAGCAATTATATTCGTTTGCATGTCTCCATCTGGAATAAATAGTTTTTCTTTGTTGTGTATCTTATAATACAAAGAGTTATTATGAAAAGAGAAGTTTTGGAGCTTATTTTTGAATTGTTGAGGAGGCTCCTGAAGTTCATCAGTGAGGAACTCAATAAGTGGACCATACTCAGAGTTTCTCTGACTTTCCTGGATCTCCTCAAGAGAAGGAAAAGATCGCGCTGTTATAGAATTAGTCTGCGGCAGTGGGTATCGGCTCAGAAAGTCACAAAACGTGTTATGCTTCCCTGCTCGATATTCGATTGTAATATCGTAAGCCTGTATGGCAATTTGATATTTGGCCAATCGACCTACCAGATCTGTTCTATGCATTAGCGACTTAAGGGGTGCATGATCTGTGATCAAACTTATTCGCGCGTTCGCCACAGAGATCACATATGGGTAAAAATGATTCAACGCGTATACTATTGCAAGAGCTTCAAGCTCAATGACAGCATAGTTCTTTTCGTGCTTAGTTAACGAGCGACTGCAGTAGGCGAATGGGGTGTTCGCCTTGGGTGTTAGCATTGAATTGCAGCAAACAACCACCTATGCCTATCGTGGATGCGTCCGTGTGTACTATGTATGGCTTCCCAAGGGTCGGGGAAACCAGAAGAGGCGCTTCTATGAGTGCTTGTTTTAAAGCGACAAATGCCTCTTCTTGGGAGTTCGTCCACAAGAATGGCGTGTTTTGGACTAGTAGTGCATTGAGCGGTGTCGCGACAATAGAAAAACGGCGGAGGTCACGTTATGGCCACCCCTGGTGGACACGCCTAGGATGGAGGCGTCGCCGAAGAGTGGCGAGCTGATAACGGCAGTTGGAAGCAGTCGTCTGGCTCCACTCACTCCTTCCCTTCACCCTTTCCCCCTTTCTCATGTCTCATATATTGAAGTATAAATATTAAATTAAATAAGTATTCTGTTATGTAATAGTAATACACCGCTACACCCTTCGGTTAGAGGCCGGATCAACCTTTAATCCGATATGGAGGTCCCGGGAGATTCTTTGGGGAATAAAGCTTTCAAAAAAATTTTTTTTACAAGTAATGGTACCAAATTCATCATGGGTCACATCTTTTCATCTTAGAAACAATCCCTCCCTATCCCCCCTTTTTTTTCTACCCCTCTTCGACTTGATATTTTCTACATCAAAAGATGACCCTGGAAACAACAACAAGACGACCAACTGTATACAGGTACACATTTTATATTACTCTTTCTTATTATCATTACAAAAAAAAAATTAAAAGAAAACAGGTTCCAAACCTGGGAAAAAAAGGCAGGAGAGAAGAGGACGCTCTTCCCCCTCTTCTATTATATGGGTAAAAAATTGCGCACTGATTATGTTTTGGATTAAAAATTCGCATGCGTAACGCTGCGTTATATTCAAATATTACGGTCCTGGCGACGAGATCCTCTTTCAAAATTACCCACAATAATATTATATTACATTTATAGAATCCACATACGTCGAGTATAGAGGGGATTAGCAAGTGATTCCTACTCCAATAGTATGAGTAGAAGTTGATATAGATTAAAAAAAACCCGTTTATTGCCGTTCAAAATATTTTCTAATGAAAGGACTCGCTCGCCATAGTCGACTTAAATAGTTAACAGTGCACTGGCACACTCTGAAAAGTCCAGTTTGCTACTGTGGGTACCTCAAAATGAGAACTAGCTACTCTCAAACCCCCTCCCCCCAATTCCCTAAATGGTTATAACATCGCAGTGTGCGGACAAACAAAGCCGCTGACCGATTTTAGGGCTACCATGCGCAAATAGTAAGCCGCATGACCTCCTCGCACAGACCATAAAATCCTGCTGACCCAATAATAGGGCACTACAGCATGATAAAGTCGTGCAGAAGCGCATATTTGCTCTTCTCCCCACAATAGATATTGCAACATAAGCAATACGGTATTTTTCGCACAAACCCCAATGAAAACCTTTTTTACATCGCCTAGGACAGACACCCTTGCACTATCTGTATGAATCATATTAAAGCTTATAAAGTTAAAGCGATCATGACCTTCCAACCTTAGGAAAAAAATACAAGGTCAAATTAGTACATGGCGCATACCAAAAGAATTCACATTGCGCTCCAAGATCCATTGATCTGATTCCAATATCCCTGATAAACGAGATAAACGGTAGAAATACTTACTAACTTTTATTTGAAACAAATCAAATATACATACAACAGTAAATTTTTTTACGAAAAAAATTTTAACAATACCAAACTAATTATAATCCCTACCTGTCTCCCGAAACCTTATTGACGTAGGAGCGCGCATTTCGCTGGCGTTGCGGATGGGTAATCTCGATACACCTCAGCACCATCCTAATTTCTGCACCATAAAAAGAACTTTTGCGAGACACACCATCTGGAATTTTTTTCTCTTTCTTAACTTCTTATTAGGAAACAGCTCAATCAAAATCGCAAAATAATAAGAGAATATAAAAAAACTGACCTCATCAATTCTTCGAATTGTGGCACAATTGTCATCATATTTTCTGTGCAACTCCTTCAAATAGATATTGTTCGCTTCCCTTTCAGTATGGATAAGCCACTTAAGTTCAGCGACCCATTGGTCCGCTATTTTCTTCTCTATTAAGGCGTTTTGCAGAGCCTCTGGAGCAGAGTCGCCACAACAGTCTCCTCGCGCAGGCTGAAGACTCCATTTTCATCAACAAATAAAAGAAGAAATGTCCCAAAAGTAAGGAAGACTTTGCCAAGCACTGCGCATCTTCCCTAATAACGACCATTCTAATAAGATCTACAAAATAGCGCCCTCAAAATTATCATAGTATATATAACTTAATAACACAACCAACTTCAAATGTTTTACAAAATTGTTGAAATAAATACAAGACTGAAGTATTGATTAGGAAATGACCACCAAGCTTCAACTATGAGAAAACCAAGAAAAACGGCGGGAGCTCTCTCTTATCGGATTAAAGGTTGGCCGGCCTCTAACCGAAGGGTGTAGCGGTGTATTACTATTACATAACAGAATACTTATTTAATTTAATATTTATACTTCAATATATGAGACATGAGAAAGGGGGAAAGGGTGAAGGGAAGGAGTGAGTGGAGCCAGACGACTGCTTCCAACTGCCGTTATCAGCTCGCCACTCTTCGGCGACGCCTCCATCCTAGGCGTGTCCACCAGGGGTGGCCATAACGTGACATACGGGAGGACGAACATGTCAATGATGCGTTCTTGTGGATAAACCGATTTCCCTCTCACTAGAAGCTTCTCCCCTTTTTTGATAATTACTCAATAATCAAAACCCAAAAGTTACTGATAAAGGGGATATGTGCTTTTTTGATACTTCAAAGGCAAGAGAACCACGTGAAACAAGGTGGCAGTGGCGACGAAGTGAGAGAAATCAGAAGATATCATCAAAAGCTCGAGAAGTGAAACACACATCCTGTCTGTCGACTTTGAACGAGACTGCTGCTAACAAGGGGGAGACTTTCAGGGCAGACTGCGCTTTTTGAAAACGGTTTCTTGCATATTGTAGGGACGCATGTATGGACCACAAAACCATGTTTCGTTTTCGCTGAACGGTTTTAGCAGTACCAAAAAAGTGTGAAAGGTACTGTTGCTGGTTCGGTCCCCCGTGGTGACTAAATTTTACATTCAAAGTTGGTTTGGGTACAACTTTCTTGGTACTACGAAAACTATTCAGCGAAAACGTAAACATGGTTTTGTAGTCCATACATGCGTCCCTACGATATGCAAGAAACCGTTTTGTAAAAGCGAGGTTTGCTCTGAAGACCCCCTCGTTAGCTTCTAGCTTTGGGTGAGGCTACTCTGATAACGATAAAGGATAAAGCATTTGCCGTTGATCAATCCCTTTTTGGGATGCGGCACGCATTCTACTTCCATTTGTACATTCGTAGTGGCGTTTGAATGCGATGTGGCCTATACAATGACTTGCGGGGCCAGCCGATGTACAAGTCAGTGTTTTTATCCTCCCAGACAAGTCTGGTACCAATTAACCGACCCCGGAGGGATGGAAGGCTTGGTTGGCCCGGGCGACTCACGACCCAGGATTTGATCCCCGGACCGCTCGCGTGGTAAGCGTGCCACTTGCCACTACACCACTTCCGCCCTTGGTTTTTGATTTATGACAATTTATGGAGATATTACCCACCCTGATGTGGAATATTTCCATAAGTTATCATAAGATCCGAAAACTATTAAATTATCACAATGAAAATTAGCGCATCTAATGACCCGCTATTAACACAAGAGACGTTTCAGCAGCGGTAATTAACAATTGAAATCGACCGACAACTGTCATTGCCAGGCGTCGGGTCAATCAATGCAATCAGCGGTCATCGACCGAGATGCTTGGGATATCTTTGCCTGCTCAGAACTAATCTCTGTTCTTTTTAATCACGTCTTTCGATGAATGTGCTAATTTCCAGCTTTCAGTATTTGAACGATCTTTCTAGAACCAATCCAATTTCATGAGGGGATCGCTCTTGTTCTCCATGCTCCGCTAATTTTCAGTATGCCCTAGCAGGGTCGGTCCTATCGTTGTTACTTTTCGAAAAATTTTTACGACCCCCCTCCCCCAAGGTGGATTTGATACGACCCCCTTTTCCACACCTCGACCACCATCATCCTCTCTATAGTATTTAATTCCACTCAACCCACCAAACTCCGCCCACTTTTTCCTCCAAAAATGCCGTCGAGCGGGGGGAGGGGGTATATAGTACTCTGAAACAGTAAAAATTTACCTAAACTTCCCTAAATTT
>MU893968.1:0-16189 GCA_036418205.1 Ostertagia ostertagi
TATTAGGTTGGAAAGAAAGTTCTGCAACACTCTTTCTAAAATTTTCTTTTTTTCTGAAAAATTCATAGGTAACATTTATGACTAACAAATGGTAGAGCATTCTCGAGGCTTTAATCCACGAGGTGGATATAAGTGCTGCAGTCAGTAGTTATCCAAGAAAATTCAAAAACCTCGACCACTAGTAAATCCATACTCCGAGTCACTGTCTAGTACAAATGTCTCCATAACTATGGATTCGTGTCAAAGACCAACACTATCTGCAATAGCTTCAATAGGCATGTCGTTCACCGCTACAGCGTGTTTCACCTTTACCAGCGCTTTCGATCTTTTGATATTTTTATAAGAAGCCAGCAGTCCCTCACACTCCATTACAGGTAGGGCTCTTACGGAAGCTCCACTACAAATTCTTCGTTATGGGCACCATTGTGTAGGTAGAGGTCTAGGCTGCGGAATACCAGAAGCTGGCCGAGGCAGCTCGTCAAGAGCCCTCGTACCGCGACAATATTTATTTCTTTCATGACATTGCGAATCACCATGATCCGAAATGAGCCCGGTAAGAAATTCTGGAGCTGCGGCAAGATTTCTTACCTCTCTTAGCGTATTCCCCTGGTCGAGCTATAAATGACTGCCACCTATCCTGGACCTTAAATCATCATCTTGATGACGAAATAATTAGACGATCAACTCCAACTCGAAAGTGAGGTCGCCTCCTTTCTCGACCCGCACTCCGCTGGGTTTTGGCAAAGGAGCATCAAGAAATTTTCTGAGCGTTGAAGACAAGTGGTGGACACTCATGGTAGAATAAGTGTCGTAGGACTTCCTTGCCAACCTAATAGAATATAAGAGCTTGACACAAAAAGTGAGCTGATACGTTGAGAATGTAGAAGAAAGGGATCGAAAAAGTATAGAATCAATCAATAAAATGGGCATAAAATAACGCCTGAAATTGAAGAAGCGATATTAAAAGAGTTTCGGCGCTGCATCATAATGACTGGTGAGCATTAGCCGATTCCAAAACATTCAGTAGACTTTTGATCGTTTTTTAATGTTGTTGAGCAGACGTTCAAATAACTCGGTGTATCCTTATTTTGGAGGCTTTTGATTTTAGGGCGGAAGTGGTGTAGTGGCAAGTGGCACGCTTACCACGCGAGCGGTCCGGGGATCAAATCCTGGGTCGTGAGTCGCCCGGGCCAACCAAGCCTTCCATCCCTCCGGGGTCGGTTAATTGGTACCAGACTTGTCTGGGAGGATAAAAACACTGACTTGTACATCGGCTGGCCCCCGCAAGTCATTGTATAGGCCACATCGCATTCAAACGCCACTACGAATGTACAAATGGAAGTAGAATGCGTGCCGCATCCCAAAAAGGGATTGATCAACGGCAAATGCTTTATCCTTTTATCCTTATTTTACGAGAGGGCGAGCCAGAAGAGACTGATGGTAAAACAGTCGAAAGACAATTCCAAAAACTAGCCAAATAAAGCGACGATAATTATTATGATTCAAGTGGAATAGAAAACACTCTAAATAAGACTTCATGAAACATAATAAGGATCATCATCTACATTTGCTTTATAAAGTTGGAACCAAGTTCTAACGCGGTCTGAATCATGAATGCGCCTGCCATTGCCAAGCCCGTGGCGAGATGGCCGAGCGGTCTAAGGCGCTGGTTTAAGGCACCAGTCCCTTCGTGGGTGCCGTGCCGGCACTATCGGGCTGATTACGTAGGATTAGAATGACCACAAGACTTTCTTAATGGTCCCGAAGAGTCTCATACGTCTGACTCACCAAATTAGTGTTTACTGAACATTATGGTTGTATAACAGCAACACATACAAGATCTCGTGTTTAGCTCGTTGTAAAGTGAAGTATGCCCAATACCGATATCCTCAAATCGATTGAACCCATCATCGTATGTTTTTATGCGCTCTCGCGCTGTCCGTAATTTACCGACCAGTAACCTCTGTCCTGCATAGCGGGTATAGTCTCTTTAAGTGGCCAATCGCGCAACTCGATTTGCTTTCCTTTCTGCGTGCTCAAATCTTCCACTCCAATACTTTCGGATTACAGGAGGCGGTGATTGAGTTCTCTTAAAATTAGAACGCAGCGCAATACAATACCTTTCCCCTAACCACAGAAATACCCTCAAACATGTATGGAAATACTCTGACCTGCTTGAAGGGACCAAACGCTAGAAGGAAGAATCCTAAAATAGAGACTCAGGTAATGCTGAAATTTGTATATTAAAGCTGAAGGGAAGTGACAATAGAGCACCGAGATAGGAGGAATTATGATCCGCAGAGAGCAGTAGTGGGCAATTTTTATGCTGGGTTGATAAAGGGAGAGAAGCTGGAAAAATGAAACGAAAACGTGAAGAGACTATTGGTAGAAACGAGAACGAAATTCCCGAATATAGTGTGGATATTAATCGCGAAACTAAAATCTACACTCGGAATCTAGTGCTAATAAAATTAATAACGCGTGAAAATATAGAGAGTCACCTTCGCGCGAAAGAACATTGAGTGAAAGAGATCTGCCGTACAATGGTATAGCTGAAATAATAAGTAGTAATATGAGGAGTTCCTCAAGTATAATAGAATTGCTTTTCTTAATTGAGTAAAAGTGTGGTATAGAACTCGGATCCGTCGTAGCTCGCATGGTGTTTCCATGCTTAATCGCCAGTTGAGAGTGTCAATTCTGCGATTAATTAAACATGATTTAGTTCTGCTCAATCCAGACAGTATAAGCAAGTCGGAGCGTGTGAGCCTTTAATACTCAGCGAAACTGCAGACGAAGGACCCCACACCTAGACGGACCCGCCAGGCAACCAAGGCGCTGTAGAAGGCGACGGAGTTTCGGGCTGTAAGATAAGTGTGAGCACAGGGCAACTTAATCCACTGAAGAAAAGAATATGGTAGGCATTAATGGTAAGAGACTGGATGAGATGATTGATCCTACTCAACTAAGAGATGCATAGAAAATAACTTCCCACAATTTCATAGTTTGAAGTATGAGTCTCGAAAACCGTGGCAGTGACTTCGGATACCACCCGGCGGCGACAGAGATCGACAAGTTGCATTGAATATGTTATTCCCTCATATTAAGACGTGCATAGGTCTATGCGTGCAATCATAGTGTCACGCAGCGAATGGAAACGAAGAAGGATGGATATGGATGATTAAACGAGCGAGAACAAGTGATTTTAATTAAGAGAAAGTGTTATTCACAAAAATGTGATATAATATATCAGTCGTAATTTTTGTTTATAAGAAAGCACTGGCGTATTCAAAGCACTCCAAACCCAAAATTAATGTCTTAGCAAAACTACTATATAGCATAGAGAGAGACATACGTCTAACAAAAAAAGCCCTTAAATAGCAGTAATAAAAAAGACCCTAAGAGGATGATGAACACTGTCCGCTTCGGGTAAGTTATGTCCCACTCTTCCGTCAGACTCCCTACCATGGTTTTGTGATCACGGCTTATTTCCGGTGCTAGTAATCTACCATATTATGTGTGTGTCCAAGATGTAATATTACTAAAATGAACTCTAAGATGAGGATAGATTATGGCATCGAACACGAACTGCTCAAATGTCTGCATTATGGTCTGAACTGAATAACGATAATCTGCCTCCACCTCTCACACAGCTGCGTTTTTGTGAGATCCAAGTGCCGCGCGAATACAAAGACAATACAAAGTATGCGCTGTTGGATGTGGCGATCTTTGAATCAAGTGAAATCTTCCGATAATAAAGAAAAATAACTGCAGTGAGACTCGGGTCCCAGGCTTTTATGTTGAGACCATTTCCGGCCTCGCGATGCAGTCCAGAGTAAAGGTTGCACAAGGTAACGAATTGGTTCCATCTCTTTATTATAGACCTCTGACAATGCCTGGGCAAGGCGCGATACGGGGGAAAGAGAGCGTCTGGCGAACGGCATGTAAGCAATATCTCATCTACTGCGAGTAGCGAGCCTTTTTAGAAAGTGAAACCAGAACTGCTGTTTATTGTGAATCTGTTGTCTGTCGAACTTCGCTTCAACCTTAGATATATCTGCGAGACACCGCGTCAAGTTCGATGTGCTCGTGATGCCTAGTACGCGGGCTCGCGCTCCGCCTTATATGATAAACGGAAAATCACTCATCTCTCGCTCAAGGTGCAGCAAGAATCGTTATGTTTCGCGCCGTGTCACGAGCTATGAACAGCTCTCTCGATCGAAGGGCAAATGGGATCGAGCCACGCACGGTATAGGAACTTATACGAAGATGTCAAGAGGATTCATTAGACAGAAGAAAACCACGTAGAAGTTTATATGGTACGATTGCCGCAACGTTATTTTGCTCTGAAAAGTTGTGAGCGAATTATGCAATAGCTCTGAAGTGCGGAACCCGAGCAAATTGCCTGATTTCAATAGCGAACTTTGATGGAAGAGATTAAATGCTATCTGAGTACTATTTAATTTTACTTGTCTAAATAACGAGTGTAAGTTGTTATGTGGCTCGTTTGTATATGATGTGGGTTGGCTCTAAGTCTAGGAACAGGAAAGTCATTCGCTAGAGTTCACGTAGAGATAATCAAAAGAGATATGTCGACACCCACCACCAATGCGGTCTCACTGTGAATGTTAAATGTGTGATAGTTAGGGCCTGCCGCTAGATAACGGCCAAAGCGGCGGTGTGCTTGCGAACACACAGTGAATTGGCAGGTCAACAGTGTTACGGCTAAGCTCATAATGAAGACTGCTTAAACTAGACATAAAATAATAGGAGGCTAAGAGAACAGCTCGGAGTGTATATTATCTCGGGGAACAGTATATAGCATACTTGGTGAAGATAAGGAGGAATTGGCATCCAGTAGATGAACAGTAGATCAATAGATTCAAGCGTGTTGGGATATCAGTCGAAGTACGTAGTGAAGGGGGCGTACTAACCGCAGCTGCGTCCCTCCTGTAAGCTGTTAATGCGGTCCAAACGGGATGACAGCGGTAATCAATGGCTAGATGGAAAGGCCGAATAATAGCGATTAGCGACTGAACCTGCTAAGTTGGTTTCGATGTAGACTTAAAGAGTGTGTGCAGGAATGTCACCGCCGGAAACGAACGTCGTGACCGCGTCTTCGCTGCGTTATTTACCCTGGTGAATTGTCCGCTGCATATAGACCCACAGCCGGAGCAGCTATAACATAATGATAATGTCATCAAATAGGTGATAGGGAGTCGTAGTAGGAGACTTGATGAGCGTGTTGTGTTGATCCGGTACGGACTAACACTGGAAACGTGCCGAGTTGGTGCTAGCTTAGCAGAAGCTGAAAAGGTGGATGCGTAGCCTTTCGGAGCAAGGTGACAAGTTATTTCAACCTAACAATAAAGCGGAATTTGAATTCGCCCCTGACATACCCTAACGAGGGCTCACCGAATGCTGTTCTTCCTGAAATATCTGGTACGTTGTTGAGTGATACTCTTGTTCTTAAAGGAATCTTCCACGGAAAAAGCTCCGCCCTCATTACCACAGAAAACGATACCTTAAAGGAATCTTCCACGGAAAGAGTGATCATTTTGTCTTGTGTGTAGGATTAGTATTATCGAAACTAACGCTTATGTTCCGTTCTTTTTGCTATGCTCATGAGGCTAGGGGCCTAAGGGGTATCGTTTTTCTAGGTAATGGAGGCGGAGCTTTTTCCGCGGAAGATTCCTTTAATGGAAGCAGACGCATCAGGATCCAGGATTTCAAGGGAGGGTTTAGAGGAGAGGCCAACATCAGGAATTCCATTCTATACTTCTGTGGTTTCCGTTCGACGCTTGTATGCGTTTTTGTGCTCCGATAAAGGAGGTGCTAGGAATGAAAGAGCAAGCGAACGGAATTTGATGGTAGAGGAGCGTCACATGGAGATCTGGGTCAGTTTGAAGAGCCATTCTGCGCGAACATGACCACTAGAGAGGGAACTCTACTCACCTGGGACTACCAATATTGCGAACCTTTCAGAAAGCCAAAATGGGCTGCATCTCAGAGTTGAAACCTTCGACTAAAGTCTGTTTCTACACTCCCATTATTGCTGCCTACTAAGCTCAAAGCTGACTACGCATAAAAAACAGCAAAGAGAGTGTAGAGTCTGTCATGAGCTATGGAAACGCTGATAACTGTTGTATTTAGCATCGAATGCGTAAAAGTATTTCAATTAGAAATTGGGCACGGAAAAGAAAAAAAAATTCGATAAAGCAGAAAAAACAACAAAGTGAACGGAAGAAAAGTGAAAAACCCTTACCCTAATTGCTACCGCATCTCGACAAAGCAGTATGTTCATCGATCCAGACGTGGTAATATTACCTACAGTGTGAACGGCTCGAATCGATCGCAGCTGGTTAACAGTTCCAACGAAGAAATTCACAAAATCTTGCGAAAGCACATTGTGAGAAAGGAACATCTGGAGTGAAATATCATGGAAAATAAAATAATACAACCATTACTTCGCAAACTGGAGACTATTTCCAAATAACAAATACTATACCTTAGAGGCTATTTCTCCACTAACGTCTCTTTTCGAAGGTTCAGTCCAGACGTGATCAAGGCATAACTCAGCCAATAATAAATCGAAATCTGGCTGGCGTTGAAGCTCCCGGCTGAACACTTGTATTCTGTAAAACGAATTTAAAAATTACGAATACGACTGCACGATAATCACTGGTAGAAACCGCCATTAAGTAGCTATTGCTTATGGGATGTTCTGAGACATTGAGTCTAGAGATACGGGCAGGAGGCAGTTCAGTCACAGGAAAATTCCAGGAGTAGACCAATAAACGAGATCACAGATCGAGAGAAGCGGGAGCGCGCTATATGTAGGAAGGATAGAGGAACAACGGGTGATAAGGAAGCAGTTGCATGCCTCTACTCTATATAGCCACTTACTATCAGCTCCGAAGAAACTTTGCACCAAAATGCTCATCGTGAGGATTAATCTTCGAGAAAATATAAAATTGACCGACCTTGGAGTAATCATCTGATGGACTGGATCGTAAACTTGTGATATTGTACTGTTTTTGTGATATTGTACTGTTGGCAGCTTCAGAGTGACCGCCCAGGGACTGGACAACTTAACTTCAACTTGCTAATTAAAAACAAGAACATGAATTCGCAAAAGTCTCCAGAATAGAATCAATTTTCCATACCCTAAGGGGTGACGGTGTCCCAAAAAAAAAAAACAGCGAAGCCATTAAGACAGTCTATTTTTCAAAGAAACCTATGATACTGCAGAGAAAACGTCAAAACAAAAAAATCACTCACATCGGTGAAAAAATCGACAGAGCGGGGCTGTCTGCTGGAGGGGCATGTGGCGGATGTGGAAACGAACGAGTCCTAGCCAATCGGGCAGTCATGGATCTCGTATGCACTGAACGTATCAAAGAACCACCGCCTGTTACTGTTGAAGCAGCATGAATCCGAGGTGCAGCCAGAGAAGCACCAGAACCTGCATAGGATGAGAATGTTATACATTGACATGTGGTTAACGAAAAAGGAAAGTCTGCTTTGGCTTCCAAAATCAAACACTTAACGAAACTATCAAACAGTAGTAGAAGCAGCGACAGTCATCATAACGGAAAAACCTACTCTGCAAGCGATGGGCAGTAATGGGAGTTGATTCGGGATGAATAAGTGGCGTTCCTTGAGTAGAGGTTGCCTCAGTTCGACGTTTTTCCAGAAGTTCTATGGCAGACTGTACCTCATGTTCCGAAGTGATGCGAATTCGCAATAAGCTGTGTACCTGGTAAATAAACAACACTGGAGAGAAAATGGAAGCGTACACATTTGGTGGGAAGAATTACTGTAGGGTCCTGAGGTCACAAAATTGCGCCTCACGGTTCTCATCGCGTGAAAAAAACCACTAATCTAATGAATGCGACGTTCTGAGCTCGGGCGAATGTGGAACCAAATATATAAGCGTTAAATGGAGGATTCAAGTTCCAGTAAAAAAGCACTTCCATGGTCGCGAGTTAGCTCACCAAAACCTCTGTTAAGCAAGCGCAAAATGGGTTCGTGAAGGTTGCACATCTACAAAATGACCAAAATTTGAGGTGACTAGAGCAATCACTAACCTCATTCAATCTATCAAATACCAACAAAAAATCATCTTCAGCTCCTATAATACGATATTCGGATTTCTCCCAACAAAACAACCATTGCGTCAAAGAATCTGGAACAAAAACCAAGAAATTGAAAACTTTGCAGATTAAGATACTATGTAAGGCACGCTCACACTACCTCGCGGCTTGAATATTACCCGCCAATAACTTCATTAACGGATGAGAAGAGCGAATAGAGAGCAACTTGCTCTTCCGCCGAAATACCGAAACACGTTAGATCACGCTCTACGAGCAACCCAAACTTGGTTGCGTATACAGCGTGAATCTGAAAGAAGTAGCGGTGAGGAGAAAAATGTTTATCGGTGTGACAAAACCACATGATTAGCAAGGTCGAGGCTTCAATGTTCACAGAGGAACGCGTGCATCGTAGTGACATGATAAATATCAGTGATTCTCATCAATTTTCAGCGAAAAAATACTGCAGACCTTTCACAAAATAAAACGTGTGATAGAGAGCTCTTCAACATATCATTATACAATTGATCCATTTGACTGCAAGCAGCATAGTCATCGTAAAAATTAATTCCTATCTTAAAACAAAACACTGTGACTCACATCGAACTGCACACGAAAAATCCCAATGGATGGGAATCATTGACAGCAATGAACATCAAATCGCGCAAACCAACGATGCAAAAAAATTCTTGAGTAACAGCTGTCTCTATTTCACTCTTTGAAGGAGGAAATACAACCCAAAGTATAGCTGAAAAGAAAGCAGTGAACTAAATCATTTAAAAATTAAAATACCTCTAATCATCTTGACGAATTCAAAAGTTTTGTGCTATAAGATTCGCTCTTGGAAGTGAATGATTCATGTTCACAGATAGCTGCAGGACGTGCGCGCTACTATTCATCTTTCCCTGTACTTTGCCCTCTAAGGAAAACCACTGAGTCACTCTACAACCAACTTACCATTACCATTAGTGGAGGAAAACCAAAGACGTGTTTGAACTAAAACATGGCCATTTTATAGGCGTCGCGCAAAATCGCCTACAATTGCCTACGAGAACGTTCCATGTCAAATAACAAAGCGACTTCTATGTCCATATTATGCCAAAGAAAATGATGGCAAAATTATCAAACATACCTGGCCGAATTCCAAAGGCCACGTCTCGGCCGTAACCCAGTGTTTTCCCATTTTCGCCAGTAACTAATGTCTACTTTCAACGACTACTGGCAACAGCATAGATCAGACGACCCATCCGCGCATGTCCCGCTGACAGAAAGCAAACTATAAGTAGACACAAATCGCTCGCGACCAATTAGTTCAACAGTCACACAATTAATGACGTCCGAATTCGATTCTCTCTAATGAAAATCGGCAATACGGCGGTAGCGCTAGCCAAAATGAGCGCTTTATGTCGATCAACAAATGCAAGGGAAACCGACAGAAATTCCAACAATTCGTACAGCTCATCATTTACCCCTAGAAACAGTCTCAAATCAAGCACAAAAGTCACGCCTGCTCGTAGTTACCAACAGATGATCGGCGTGGCCGTGTGGAAAGCGCAGAGCAGGGGATAGTAGTCCCCTGCTAGAAAGGTTTGGGGAAGAGAAGAGAACATAAGCACGCTCTCTAAGCGAATGTGCTGAAGGCGTATCATCGGCGGGTTTGGAGTCACTAAAATGTTCAAATGTGATCATATCAAGGTTATAGGTTTGGCCCTCTTGCATAGCTCTTCTAGTGTCACAATGGCTGCTTTTGCTAACCAGCGCAAAGGGAAATAAATATTCAAGGGCTGCTGCGACTCGTGATAAAAGGCGATGGATCGGTCTGTCTAAAAGCAGGGATTGATAAGGCCTCACGTCTGGATTACAAGTGAATGCACGAGGAGAGATATTTCAGAAGACTTCTTATTTCTTTCGATATGGAAGAGACGAATACTCGATGTTCAAAAGAAAAACCCTACAAAACAAGAAGAGAAAAAAGAATTTTTCAAAGAAGATTTGATAGTAGATAGGAAGCGCAAACGAATCAATTCCCCCAGAAACCCACCAACTTTTCAAAGAACTACTTCGGAAAAAGTTATGGCCATTTGAATTCCAGAACAGCACTTTCAGAGAAAGTGCATGAAAATCTTGAAAAACTACCAACGTAGGTAGAAATTTCTCGGGTCAGACCAGTTACCAGCAGAAGAACTTTAAAAAAGAAAAACTCACAATTAAGGTTCACCATTCACTCGTGAGCTCAAACCTTCAAGTTCTCTTAACTCGCTTCCATAGAAAACAATTTAAAGAAAGTTTCGACAGTTTGAATGTTGGAAAAGCCCCGCATGCCCACGAAAAATTTGCGAATGGCAAACGACATTTGAAGGAAGTTTCAGAATCATATCAGAGACGAACTACCTGATCCTATGGGACCTTTTGACTCGTCATGAAAGGTCACAGCTCAAGGAAATTATGAATTTCAAAATGGAAACTGTGAATTTTCACACTTTCTTTGAAATTTCACTTTATGGGTGCACTTCATAATGAAAGCGGTATTCAAAATTAAGAGCAAGTTTAGAATAAGAGGAAAGTGGAGCCTTGTAGATTTCAAATATAAACAGATACTTCTCAGGTTGAAAGTGGTAGTTGTACCCGTTCAAAGACAAAAGCTCGTGCCTCTCTCTAACCCTGTCTGAAAGAAGCATAAGATGTTCCATCGTGTGCTGCCCAGCAAGCGCTGTACAGAAGGTCAAACGCGATCATTTTCGTATTTCGATCTGTAGTTCCAACCCTCATTTCAGAAATGATTGGAGGTGGTCGTGAAGAAGAGCCTATCGAAGCAAGGTGGTAATGTGGAACCCCTAAAATCTTAACCGCAGCCGCGTTGACCCTTCATTTGATTCTCTCTAGATAACCGCAAACAAGTGACCCTTCCACCGTAAACATTTAAGGCTACAAGTGAGCTCTTACCGTGCTATCGATTCCAATAATAATTGCATGACGTGGAACAGCTATAAGGGATACTTTGACAATGAGAGCACATAATTCACTATAAACTCGAAAAATCTAAGAAATGCTCCGGTAAAATGGCTAACCTTATTCGTGTTTCCTTTGAAGAAAGGCAACGGAATACACCGCTTCGTTGTCGGGATCATGACGTCTTCTATCTGATGGTTTTCAGCGCTCGTCGATTCGATCATTCGACGAAGCGCCCACGAAACGCTGATACGATGACTAATCAGTGCACTATTAGAATTATTAGCTTGACGACATTACAGAGTACTGAATGGACACGACTACAGTTCCATACATGGCACCGTGCACCGAATCGCACGCTACAATTTGACCCCCTCCCCAACCCCTCTTTGCCTCCTGTCACCGCTGCGTCAACAAAGACAAATGTTACCCTTGACTAGTCACCAGCGAAACCTAGCTTGTCACAATACCTATTGCCTCCATTCGCACTGAAAGGAGGAAGTGTTGGCAAGATCTAACCCTTTGTTAGGCACGACCCGCATAGAACTATAGAACAAGACGATGTGCAAGGAAGCCATCTTGCCCCAACCCAAGTGCGCAACAGAGGTCCGGCCAGCTATTGCCACATCTGACATCGTAGAAATACCCGCAGGAAAAAACCAATCTGTTGTCAAACACTTGCACATGTAACAAGTTCATTATGTCATTGAAATTAAGGACAACAACCGATTCATAACACACGCATCAAGACCGAGATTAAAATGATGGAATATAATAGGCAGAGTCGCGTTAGTGGTTAAAGTAAGGAATGTGAGGTGATAATATAAACATGAGATCGCCACTTTTTCAGGTCGCACTGTATTCAAACTGTGGCGGTATCTGTAACAGACGCATCTTCTGCATCTGCTTTCGGCCTCTTCACTGCTGCTTCAGCTTCCGATTCCACCTCAGCTACTGCATCAGCGGTTCTTTTCGTTGGTTTACGGACCTGAAGAAAAATCGCAGTTTTTATGATTCTTATAGGCTAGTATTACTACAAGACCTTAAAAACCGCTTCAAGGTTGGTTACACTATTTCAGTCAATTACTCAGTTTAAGAGCAAAGCACTCACCATGTTTGAAATATCATTAACTGGAGTGTCATCAGCAACTGGTGCCAACTTGGGCAGTGTAGCTGAGAAGGCAGACTTCAGCTCCTCTTTGGCCTGAAACAAGTGGTGTGCAAAATCAAATCAAAAGCTGGTTCTCAGGTGCTACCTTTTCTAGTGTAGAGGCACTCTCATCGGCGTCCTGAATTTTTAGCTCGATATCAGGAATGAGACCCTTGAGGTCAGTGAGTCGCTTCTCCCGCTCTGCGTTTCTCCTTTTCCTTCTTGATCGTTCATCTCTTGTATAGCCTTCTCAATCGTTTCTGAAACCATAGCAACCATTTTGAAATAGAACCCACGCAAATCTGGTTAAGACAACGGACCTACCTATGCGAAGGCTGAGGCACTCTTTGGCCTTTTGATAATGTTC
The DNA here is from genome assembly GCA_036418205.1 of Ostertagia ostertagi. Classification (NCBI taxonomy): domain Eukaryota; kingdom Metazoa; phylum Nematoda; class Chromadorea; order Rhabditida; family Trichostrongylidae; genus Ostertagia; species Ostertagia ostertagi. The sequence continues at coordinate 12,557 of MU893968.1, forward strand.
AGCTGCTAGCGTGAACTCCTTGTCCAGTTTGTATACGCGAGCAAAAGTGACATATGTTTGAGCAGTAACACGATCACCAGGTGGCAAGTGATGTAGTTGTATTTGAAGCGCACTCGTTAAATCGTCCAATGCCTATTGTTAAAAAAATATTTACACAGCTGACATGACATAACTAATTATTACAACGTCATGCTCGTGTTTCCTAAAAAATGCGACCTGTTGCTGCAGAGCATCTACACCAATAACTAGGGCGAAGAAGTCAAAGCTCAATATAGGAAACCTCGAACTCTTCAATTTTCCACTCCACCTCATTTTTTTTGTCAGAATTTTAATCAGTACTCCAGGATACTGCAAGACAAAACCCACCCAATCCATCCAAAAACGATTTTACAGAGCACTTTCAAGCAACACTTGCGCAGAATTTTCAAACTTTGAAGTTACTCAGTACTGCGCGACAAGGTTTCCAATTAGCCAAGGAAGATAGCTATCGTAAAAAGGCACCTGCTTGTAGTTTTCCTCTTCTATCGAACACTCTGCGAGAGAAAACAGGACGTCCGCCTTTCGCAACTCCCACTCTTTTGTAGGCTCTTGCTTATCGCAGATGTTTCGGGCTACCTGAAACCATAGTGGTCAACACGGTCTCTGCAGATATTTAAATAATTCACAGTGCAGCTCGTAACTCATGCAAAAGAATTGGACTACAAACCGTAAGGCTAGAACTAACAGCTATTTTCTATACCTGATGTAAGAGTTCAACACGTTAGTGGATGATGAAGGTGAAGAGCAAATGCTATCCCCTTTTATCCCCGCCACAGGGCGTTCCAATAGAATCACGGTATGGTGGGAATAACGTAGGGGGTATGCAACCACTCTTGCGCAGAGTTGTAAAATGGATAACTCAGCAGCCATATTCTCACCTCTGTTCGTGAAAGATATAAGTGTTACCAATGTGAACGCGTGCACACATAAAAAGGAAAAGAAAGGTTCACATCGGTCCACAACTGAATGACAAAACAGACCAACGTAGTTCAACACGTTATTGATGAAAATTAGAGAGTGCATGAACAAGCTTCTCAAACAAGCATTACCTCCAGAACTTCCCAGGCAGCTTGGAAATTGCTAGGCTCCTCCTCTGTGTCATCCTTTGCTTCAGCGTCAGGTTCTTAAAATATAGAGATTAGCACGTACCACAACACGACCGATCGAACAAATTACAATTTTCAATAATGATACCACACCTGAAACAATCGGCACTGCTTCGGCATCACCTGCTTCGTTCATCTCAACTGCATCAGTTTTTTCATCAGTCGAGGCAGGCTCTGTGGCGGATTCGGTAGCATCGGGTACGGCTGGTTCTACGGCAGCGGATTCAGTAGCGTCAGACACAGCAGGCATTTCGGCATCTACAGGGACCGCCGGAACCTCCCCTGTCGACACTGTAGAGTCAGGGGCTGTTGGCTCATCAACAACGTCAGCGCTGTCCTCAGATTCTGAAATTTGAGCTATCTTATTAAGTGGATAAACCTCACTGGAAAGAAAATCAGAACACAATAGCTACCAGGTATGCTATCTTCTTCAAGCGCCTCTTTTTCAGAGCTCTCTGCCACCTTGTCGTCTTTCACCTCACTATCACCACTGGCAGCAGTTTCAGCCTTGTCCAACTCCTCTGCATTTTCTGCGAGAGCCTCTTCCACTTGCTCTCTTATCTCTTCACGCTCACTTTCTGAACGGCAACAGATGTATCAAGCACTAAATTATGAAGTGCCAACTTCTGGTACTAAAATTAAAACAAAGGGTGCTAGTGAGGTTTCACAAAATTCAAAATTAACTATACTTAGTGTCCGCTCTAACACAGCGCAGATCATTAGAGGCATTATCATCATTAGACCAGTTTTGCTCCGCCCGCTATCTCGCGCGCATCCACACGACAGTCTTCAGCGAAACTGGAGAACCTGGAATATCAGCAGTGACGTCCCTCCATTAACCGAGTTCCTCACTACTGAATGGCGATATACCTTTCCTGAAGTCATCGCTAGAATGACGTCTGATGAACGTCTGGTGATGCATGCAGAGTTCGTTGGGGGGACGAGAGTGGTATTCAGTCGTCGCTAAATGGCGCCGGCGAACGAATCTGAGACAAAGCAGTGAACTAAGCGAGTGCCAAGGTCTTTGACGGATGGTATTGCTGAATATTTTTCAAAAGTTAGTTCACAAAAAAATAGCACGTTGATACTTGTCTTCCGTGAGGTTGGGGGCATTGACTTGGGAAAGCTGAACCCAGTATATGACAAACTTCTAGAATTCAAGCTCTTTAAAAAGTGCTGAAACTTATCCCAAAAGTCCCCAATTCAAAAAGTTAATTCCGTTGGGACTTTTTTTAGAAGGACATTCTTCAAGCCATTTTCTTGAAGACGCGGGTGTTTCTGAGCTTCACTGGTCGTAACCTCCCGGAAATCAATTTTATGTTGAACTTAAATTGTGTTGGAAAGCTTGGAGCACGCGCTTGCACTGACACCATCTGTTATGGTGTGCGCACGCCTAGGCCGCGCTTCTAATTCGCTTGATTCACTCGAATGCCCATTTGAAAGGAAGCGTGAGCTGAAATGCTCTACTATCAGTTATTATGCGTTAACATCACGCGATTCTATTATCAATCTGGAAGAAGCAATTATTATTATCATCTGGGAAAGAATGGAGGAATTTCCCGGGGGGGGGGGACTACTTTAATCAGCAAGATCGAAGTACATCTGCGTTCTAGAAGAGGCGCGAAGCATCCAAAATCAGCTGTTACTGGAACTTTTGAAATTTGAACTATTAAATGCATCTTTAGCCCTACTTCGTACCATAAAGCACTCGGCAAACCAACCAGTAAGCTTATCGGGATCACCAATGGTTTCATCCTTATCTTGTTCATTTTCCTCGACGCCGTTCTCTGCTTCTTCGGTCTCTTCCTCATCTTCGTCTGCTTCAGGCATATCGGTCATTGCGTTTTTCAACACATCAGCCTCGATGCGGCCCAATTCGATGAGGCACTGTCCATAGTAATAATGAGGATCGAACGACTCACTGGCGAACACGCCGTAGACTTCAGCTCTGAAAAAAAGCCAACACTTCCAGCTATTCTAGTTTTTGAAGCGCACTAAAAATCGAAATAAAATTCTTACGAATAGTTGGCACAGGTGCTGAGTTTATCAGCCGCCGCTTCATAATCCCCTGCCTTGAAATCGCGTTTTCCTTGAGCTAGAAGCTCCTTAACAGCTTCTTTTTTCCTAAAAAGAATAGATTTCAAAAAGCAAATACACGTGTCATGGTTTGAGTAGAAGGAACTTCGGGGAAATCAATACTACAAATATGCCAATCCTGTAGGTCCTCCTTTCCTAAAATTTATCCTTAGTAAAAGGAGGAACCCGGGGCGAGTAAGAATCATACTATTTGAAATGAATAACAAAAAAGCTTCATTTATCTCAAATATCTACCCGATATCAAATGATATCCGAGTACCCACCATACTCACATAGCACCTAAATCCCTCGCACAGAATTGTGCTAACTTAGTTGGGGGGGGGCCACGCGGCGGCGCGGCAGTCTGCTCACCTGGGTTCTCTCGAGCGAGACAGTGTAAACTCGAACATTC
>MU893969.1:0-17895 GCA_036418205.1 Ostertagia ostertagi
AACTATTCCCTGAATGGACGAAAATTCGACCGAGCTTGACTGAAGCCGTCTTCGGTAAGTTGAAGGGGAATCATTCGTTTCACAGGCTCCATAGAACTTGGATGGCTACTGTAAAAAAAAACTCTCTTTGCAGGACTTTCAAATGGCCCGACAGCTCGATGATTCGCTTCCAGTGCGATTGCAGCGCATGTGTAGGAGTTTGCCCCGAGGTAACCGTTGTTGCTGGATTTTTTGGGCTGGGGGTCAGGGAATTCGTGAGTGCCCAAAATAGCCTCAAATTTTGGTCGCGAAACTGCTGATTTCTCTGGGCTCAGCAAATTTGGCTTAATGTGCTTGGAGAAGAGCTGCCCAGAAATAGTGGAGCTTGTAATAACATTTTCCTAAATTGGGCCGATTCTTGATTTCTTGTCTCTAGATGAACTGTGGCCGTCGACGAGAAGCAGCGATGAGGCGCTTCCGCTTCCGACGTGTTCGTGACATCAAAAATGGAACAATTATCGAAGAGCGACCTACCGATTCCGACTACGACGAAGACGAGGAGGAGAACGAACTTCTCAAGAAGGTATGTACAAAAACGGCTTTGAAGCCTAGAAGAGTGATCAGCCGGTGTCCATTCAATCTTCGCTTGATTTAGATTATCGATCCGAAACGATTAGCATTCTCATCGTTGGTGAGAGTCCGTGAAGATGAAGAAGAGGAACGAGCCCAACAGCAAGTTGATCACTGGAGGAACGGTCAGTTCTGATTAGTTTCAATCCTTACTAGGAAGAAAAGCATATTTGCTACTCCTGACTTAGCTTTTCCAAGATCGGTTAATTTTTCTCGATTTTTTCCCTCTTAAATTTGGCTAAAAATTACCTTTGGGGTAGCTTGACCTATGGAATGCGAGGATTGTATCCGTTCGACGAGAAGGCGCCTGGCGCGCGCTATATGTAGGACAATAAAAGGTGTTAAGACACCATGGATCACCGAAATTGTTGGCAACTTCTTCGAAAGGATTTTTGACTAACCATAAGAGGACTGTGAAAGGGTCTAGAATTCGCACTCATGCTCTTGCGCTAAGCGAGTGGGATAAGGGGGGGGGGCGACTGTGGGCCACGGACCCAAAGCCGCCCCTCACCGAATGATGCGATATTCGGTATGTTCTACGATTTAGGTTGACCTCCGAGGCGGACCTGAAGAAGAAGCAAAGGGAAGGTTTTGGGAAAATTCCTCCCCACGTTTGAGAAAAACAAATTCTCGGGTGGAATCTGCGGGCATGTCATTCCATTGAACTACCTTTTACGACCGCTTTAAGATCCAGTCGGTTGGATCATGAGCAGCCCCGGGACAGCCGGTCGTCCTAGACCTCCTTAGCTTACGGCAGGGGCCATTTCACAAGCGGTCATTTCCTCGACGTGATGTTCACCCTACCACGGGGTCAGAGCTTTCAGCACTCAATGAGAAAGTGGAGTGCGTGGCGCACTCCAAAAGAGAAAAATCAACGTCTCACGTTTCATCATTGCTTCCAACACTTGGTTAAAGTTTCAACAATCGATTTTCGAATTTCAGGCGTAGTTTCGGAATCCGATGTGATCAGAGAAGTGGCGGCCCAGGAGGCGGCAGTGTGCGTGCGAACGATTCTCGTCGTTGGTGCGATGGCGGTGACGTGCTTCTGCGTTGCCGTGCTGATCTTCCTCTCCATTCGACGACGAAGATGCAAGACGGAGACGTCCATGCAGGAGAGCGTGTCCACTGTTGGACTATAGACTTTATACTACACACATGTAGAACCTTTCTGAATTCATCACCATCAGCGCTTTAGTTGTGAAGATTTCCCTCCCCAAACACATTCCAGTCTCCCACGTGAGCGCTCTCTCTGTGCCTTTCCCCGGATTATGCCCCGCCGCGTCAATGTTCTTCTCAAGTTTCACACACTGCTATTATATCGTGCTCATTTTTAACTTAGGTGATTTGATATTGTTGTGTTTCTTTGTATTGATATATTGATCTGTTTATCGATTGTTACGAGTTGCCATGCTGTCTTGACCGTACATTCCGACTTCGTTCCACATTCCATGTGTCGCCCACCTTGTGGGAATTTATTTTTCCCTGATTTTTGTGTACTAGTAGTTTTCTATATGAAATCGCTGTGTTTCGATCTACTTCGCCTTCGTTTCACTTGTTTCCGGGTGATTTTCTACACACTGTGACACTCATAAGGCCTTGTGAGCGAAAAGAAATTGTAATAATTAATAAAGTATTTTTATTTTTGAATGGTGAAGACACTTGAAAATTGTAGTCTAAACAAGACTGCTGGGTGTACGCCAGACATTCGACATCCTTTCCATCTCTTGTGGTATGGAAGAGAGAGGTATGAATAGAGTGAGGGAGCTGTCAAATGGTGAGATTTGTGAATTGAGGCGTGCCTTCCTAGTCCAGCTCTTGATCGTTCTGAAGTTGACTAAACGGTTCCAAAGGCATCCATTATACCCTCGGTTGTGAGTGGTGCAGGGATGAGAACGAGAAGCGGTCCAGAACCCCTTCTCTGCCTTTTGGTTTCCGTATTAATGAAACTTTCGTCGATGTTGCCCTCTTCTACGCCAACGCTCCTTCGCTAGGCGGCTAGAGTCAGACGACGAGGGGATGGGCGTGCCTCGGCGCAAGCGGTGCGGGTACGGCCCTGCCCGCTGTGGCATACCCTTTGCTGCGCATCGTCCCGCACACTGAAGCGGTCCGGTTCGCCTTTCGACTTGAGTCACTTCCCCTCCTTCGACCTCCGAATTTGTCGAGGAATCCTCCCTTGCTGGCATATCAGTGTTTTACACATTTTCATAACGACCACATATTGTCCATGGGTCATCATTAGGTACGGTACCGTAGTGAGGTAAGGTTCTACATTTTCGAGTCCTCAACTCCTCGAGTTCAGAGCATAGGCGCTCATAGAATACACATTTGTAATAATAGGTGGATGAAGCACTGAGCACTGATGGATGACTTTCTTGAGGTGCATTTGACTTCTTTTGAGATCCTATCGATATTTGAATGCAGACTTTCCCTAAACAATGGCCGACGAGGGTCAGCTTGTGGGACTGAATGACGTGCCGATCATTTTGAATCAATGTGGCACCAACTCTTTCATGATACCTCTTTCATGAATGAAGGGTTTAGTTGGTCCGAATAGGAAACCGAAGGTCCTACTTGTCCATGTGCGTGTAACACCGTATGCTTTTGCTCTACCTCATCGCTGAACCTAATGGAAGATGGAGCAGTTATTGCATAGCGTTGACAAATGATAAACTGATATGACGAGCAGGATTCGATTAGAATCGGGATCTTGAGCTGAAGCAGGTTTTCAGATGTCAAACACGTCTGGCTAGCTGGTTTTCAGCATGTCTCGAATAAGTCGGCTGCTGCGGGCGGCTTCAATTCTCGTTTCGTACGTTCGCTTATTCGTTCATCCCGAGGATGGCCGTCCGGCTTGGCCTCGTCCGCCTTTCGCTAACGTTCTGCTTAGTCCAATGGCCAGTAAACTTTAATGGGTCTTTGATGTTAGCATACAGTTTAACACCCCAACTTCAATGACGATGTCAGTTGGTAGTCTGTGGACATTTTTTTGTTCCCGTTCGATGTGATGATCTGAGTTAGCCTTCATAATGTTTTAAGATCTGACCTAGTCCAGGTTTAATAGTAGTCATCCATCAGTAGCCGGCCATCCATTACATTGAATAAATGAAACGATAAGCAAATATTACTCTAGCATTGGCTTCCATTTCCTCTAGGCTTTCCTCCACTCTCTCTCTCCAAGATTTACCTTCATTAAGAAATTTTGTAACCAAAGCTTTCAAGCTCGAAATTCTTTGTGCTGGTACTGAGATTGCCTTGGAAGTCAAAAACAGAGGCGCACATATGATTTCAAGGTTGTGTAAGTCTGAAGATGAACACATTTATGGAGCTCTTACGGAAGACACGTGCATGGCGTTTTTCTCCGCTGCCGTTCAAGATCTTTCTAATATAGGTAAAATCTTTTTGTGTCTTCTAAGCAACCTACGCCCACAGCTGTTTTTGGGAACATTCCATTTGTGTGTTTTTGATCTCCAATAACAATTGAACTTATAAAACTTCTGCAGTTTGAGGTACCCCATGATATAGGCTATCTCATGGTAGCTTCCGCAACGATAGGCTTTTTCACTATCGAATTCAAAGGGCAGTTCGGATGTAATTGCTGCAGCCATAAACACCTATGGATTTTCGAATCGGACGGCTTTATCCAGTTCTTTTCGACGTTCGATTGAATCCATTCAGACCCGATTCATCAAATCTCTCTTGACTTTTTCGACCAGCCGATTTCTGTTCCTTTTCCTTCAAGGAGACCCTTCTTTGCTCTTTTCACGAAGAAGGGTAAAATAAGTAATTACTACCGATAATCATTCAATAATTTCATGAATATCAAGGATAAGATACCCATGTTCTGTGTACAAGAAAACGATGCTGGCTGATTTGGAACTAGGAAGTATTCTCAATGAATAACACGACGGTTTTGCTCTATGTAGCTGCAAAAAGTACTACGGTCACCACCGCGATGGATGAAAGAGATAGTTTTGGATAAGAGACCAAAAAGGCGATTCGAAGATGAAGCAGTGCTGAATAATATTTTTCACTAGGAAATGAGTTTATAGTGATATGAAGAGTTCTTCGGAACTTACCTTTATCTAGGAAGCAATATGACCATTGACGAGGTGACTTCACGAGCTCAGTTGCCGTGAATTTGATTGTAATAAGTTTTGTGATGGGCAGACGTCTTCTACTAGGTACACGATCCGAGTATTGAACCTGTCTCACACCCGCGGCTATTCGAACTGAGCGTCTAACAGCTTCGCAGCGGCATTTCTTTGATACCAGATCATAAAGAGTGGATAAAAGTATTGATGTCATTGCATCTGACTATACAGACCGAGTTCGTAGATGATTGTCAGCATGATTGTGAATGGATGTTGAATGATGTATGGCGTGTCCTAAAATGAGCGCTAAATATAGCGCCGAGTAAAAAAGAATTGAAAGTAAAACACATGTCGGAGGTTGTGCTGACTTCAGATGTGACCCTGCTGACCTCTACTCAAAGCGTTTAGATGACAGTTGCGCTCAGAATGATTCAGGAAAGGACAGCCACTGCCAAGCCGGTGCTTTCATTTTGTCGTACCAATCCGGTGGCTATTCGCTGAGCAGGATTGACCTGAAGGGCAGTCATTCCGGGAGGAGCTTAGTTCATTAGACCGCAGACATACTGTACTTCATCCGGTTAGACCTCCACCAAATACGGATGGAAACTTCAGCAATGTGAAAACTGATTGCATGATTGTCGTCAGCATTGGAATTCGGGAACTGGAACTAGATCGGAGAATTGCAATGCTGGCTAACGTGGCTTAATGATAGCGCTGGGATCAGGTTGATAGCCGCGATTTATGGCCGAGATTTTGGAGATTTGCCGTCTAAAATGAGGCAATGGCGCCGCTGTCGGGGCTATCTATAATATCACTCTCTTCCCTTTGCCTTCCCCTGGTCCCTCTACGAACCCCTAAAAATGAGGCTGACGATTTCAATCGTTAACCACCCTACTGTGGAGTATACATTGATCATTTATAAGGGGCCACATCATAAATTGGCTTCCATTTATAAGCAGAATATTGCAATGTATTCGCCTTATACTGAGCCTTCCATTAAATGTCACTCTTGCTGATTACGCTACTGCTTCGATGACAGAACGCTAAGAATTTCGACAGGATGGCGGGATGAATGTGAGGTGTAAAATCCAGGTTTTCGTAGAACGTGTAGGAAGATGTTAGTGGAATTAAGGAGTCCTTTAGGCGGAGTCGTTCTAGATTGAGGAGGAGGAGGGCGAAATGAAAAGGGAGGTCATGGGTCAACGAACTGGAAAAATGGGCAGGAAAGATATAAAGCGTTCGGGCCTGAAATCGCCTCGCCCATATGGCCTACACTGTAGTCAGGCGAAGGACAGTTGAACGTCAACTGTTGAGGTGGATAGGATTAGTATATTGGCTCTGATCGGCCTAGTACCTTAGATCATGGCATATTGCCACACTGAATAAATCGAATGTGAAGAGGGGACTCTAAGGGGGAGGTTACCGAGAGTTGGTTACAGTTTAATCCCGAAACTTTTCCAGCACCAGTGGGTGCGGACACACTACATATTCTGTTTAAGTTAGTGTTGGAGGTTCGTTGCTTTTGTGATTTAATTTTGTGTCATTATCATCGTACCAAAGCGAAGGTGTGGCAGCAGAACATAGTTACGTGGACATTCCGCGATCCATTCCATCTTTTAGCCAACCAAAAGAGCCGGCGGCTGGTCAGGTATGTGGACCGTCAATTTGACTTTTTTGCATATCTTCTAATGTCATTCCATAGTACTGTTTTATACAACTGACTTGATGCTAACCTGGTTATGGGGGGGGGACTCGGGCATCGCACGGCAGCGTCTGCTGCTCTGGTTCGTCTGCTCCTCTAAGCTAGTCAGTTCTATTAGGCTTGGATAACTTTGAACGTGCGGTTTTTGGGATAAGATTATCGTTAAGTATAAAAGCTATACCAAAGTTTCAAACCTAATTTATTTCGTTTATGTGTATCATCCACTCTCCACCTTTTCCTATGCAAGGCAAGGAGGTCTACCTCGTAGAACTCTTCCAGGTACGACTCGAAGAAGTTAGGTACTCAAATTATGAGGTCGTCGCGGTTATCAAATTGGTTTGCTGCTAAGGAGTATTGCGCTGACCTGAGTCAGTGATAGTTGGAGGGTGCCAGGTCTGAGCTATATGGCGCGAGAGGGAGAGCGTCCCAGCCCAACTCCTCGATTTCTTGTTGCAAAATTTTCGCGACATGTGATCTTGCATTATCGTGCCAAAATGTTTCAATGACCGAATTTGCCCTTTGACTACGTAGAGCCCGATCCTCGCCTGCGGGATGTTGTGCGCAGAGTTTAGCTGTAACTATATGACGCACAATCAGCTCTCCATAGTAAGCCATTCTTATACTGCTTCACCATACTGCAGCAAGACTTTTTCTCTGTGGCTGTCCGGTTTCGGAGAGGCCCTCAGCTGCCCATCTGTTGCCAACCACGGCCATCTTCTCACTTTGTTATCGGGGAACATCCTTCTGTAAAACACGCCTTCAACGAAGTCAGGAACCTTCTTCTTCTTGGAGTTATGCAGCAGAGTTCAAGTATTGGCAACCAATACTGCTTGCTCGTGTCGCTCAGAATAGGCCGAACCCATTTTCTCTCCTGGAAGGCCCTAACAGTCGCACGTAGGAACTTTCAAATTTTTTTGTTGACACAACTGAATCTCCATGCAAGTTTTGTGCGGTATGTCGAGGACTCAATTCGTTGGCCTTCTTTATTTCTCCTTCATCTGGAGCTAGAGGTCAGAATCCACGACCATCGTCATCAGCTCCTTTACCTCAGTCTTAGAAGAGCTGAAACCATGGCTGAAAGTGCACCAGAAACTGAGTGTTGCTGCTCAATGTTTTGCACGTAATGAGTGGGATTCGTTGGCTGTTTTTCTTTGCTTGAGTATACACGCTCAGGCGATGTTTTCTGATCAATCATGTTCGAGCAAAGTTTTTACTAAGTAGTGGAGGGCTCCAAAGTGAGTAGGCCACTCCCCTGTGGTCTGAACACACTCCAACTTTTGCCACACGGTGCGTGGTTTACCCACTCCGGAGTTTCACTCCCCTCCCCTAAGCTTAGTCTTAGGCGCTATAGGTGAGAAAGCTTAGAAAATTATCGTGCCAAAATGTTTCAATGACCGAATTTGCCCTTTGACTACGTAGAGCCCGATCCTCGCCTGCGGGATGTTGTGCGCAGAGTTTAGCTGTAACTATATGACGCACAATCAGCTCTCCATAGTAAGCCATTCTTATACTGCTTCACCATACTGCAGCAAGACTTTTTCTCTGTGGCTGTCCGGTTTCGGAGAGGCCCTCAGCTGCCCATCTGTTGCCAACCACGGCCATCTTCTCACTTTGTTATCGGGGAACATCCTTCTGTAAAACACGCTTCAACGAAGTCAGGAACCTTCTTCTTCTTGGAGTTATGCAGCAGAGTTCAAGTATTGGCAACCAGTACTGCTTGCTCGCGTCGCTCAGAATAGGCCGAACCCATTTTCTCCTGAAAGGCCCTTAACAGTCGCACGTAGGAACTTTCAAATTTTTTTGTTGACACAACTGAATCTCCATGCAAGTTTTGTGCGGTTTGTCGAGGACTCAATTCGTTGGCTTCTTTATTTCTCCGTCATCTGGAGCTAGAGGTCAAAATCCACGATCGTCATCAGCTCCTTTACCTCAGTCTTGGAAGAGCTGAAACCATAGCTGAAAGTGCACCAGAGACTGAGTGTTGCTGCTCAATGTTTTGCACACAATGAGTGGGATTCGTTGGCTGTTTTTCCTTGCTTGAATATACACGCTCAGGCGATGTTTTCTGATCAATCATGTTCGAGCAAAGTTTTTGGGAGGTCCCGCCGACAAAAATTGACCAAACCGACAACTAGCTCTAACTTTATTTCCCTGGGGAGAAATCAATCAATGATGTACCCTCTACTTACTCATGACCTCTTCTAAACATTCCACTCTTAGGTTGCCGAAAAAGCTTTGCCGTGTTTCTTTTCGAATTGGCTGACCGATAGCCATAGCAATTTTCAAATTAAAATTGTTCCTCGTAAACGCCATTGTTTCATATCGAGTGGTGTTCCTTTTGTGAGCACTTCTTCTGCTCTATTCGCTCATTTGTTTTGTTTTATGTTTGTTGGGAATTAGTTCGAATTTTAGGTGTTTAGGAATAAGGTGTTTTATCCACGAAAGTGACCGCATTTCTTTGAAAAAAATTATCCCTGAGAAGATGAGAAAATCAACCAGGCGTACATTCCTAACTTAGTCATGACTTGTTCTTCAAATTCTACTAGTTTTTCAATGTCTCGGCTATAAAAAATTTCGACCTAGATCTCAGGTAATGGTGCTCGACCGTCGAGTTCTGGTTGAAAAACCAGGTCTGGAAATGGAACGACGCGACTTGTTGGGAAACCTAATAGTGTAATGTTTAGAAGAGGTCATGCATAAGTAGAGGGTACATCATTGATTGATTTCTCCCAAGGGAAGATAAAGTTAGAGATAGTTGTCGGTTTGGTCAATTTTTGTCGGCTGGACCTCCCATTTCGCAGGCCTAAAATTTGAAAACCCTGGAACAGAGGTGGAAGAGGAACATAGCATCTTGTAGAGCAGACAATTCTCTTTCGAATGGTATATGACACGATGTAAAAGCTTGAGGATTTAGAAGAAAACTTTTCGTTTGTCTTATGAGACAACCTGATAGTTAATCTCGCTGCATGGCGGGATAGTTCAAGTCGGGTCTGAGGGGCGGCGTGCGCCATATTGTGGCGTACGATCTGTACACTCACAATTGTACACTCACAACCTTGGAAAATAGCAGCTTCATGTTTACCAAATTTACAACAGTCTCAGTGAAATTGTCTTCAATTACAAATCCTTTCTTACCAATTTTTCTCTTTTTTTTCTCACTGTTCACCCTAGAAGGCATCCTAACTCTTGTAATGAGAAAAAGAAATGGAGAATTTACGAAAATGGATGTAGGGAATGACTATAAATGGGTTGAATACCTACTAGAACATAGTGGAGCACAAACCAACCAGGTCCAATAGAAAAAGAAAGCTATTGTTGAAAACACGCCCTTGAAAGCTTAGCTATTCGTTCTGATGGAAATTAAAGAGCAGCCTCTAGAAAAAAGAAAAGGAAATATGAGAAAAACCATCTGGTGAAAACTTTTCTCAGAGTAATCCTTTTCACTTTGCACAAACTACGTTTTTTTTTCCTTTTCTGCTCTCGTCCGCGCTCTCTCGTTGAAATAGCGCGCTGAGTTTACAATGAACTCGCATATTCTACGTTTTCCACGTATTGAGAAATTAATTCATGGCTGCCTTATCCCTGCCCTACAACGCCCTTTTCCTCATAGTAGCTGATTCGTAGTGTTCGAAGATGCGTCTGCAGTAGCATTGATTAATAGATCTCCCCGCACTAGGTGGTATCAGGAAGTCCAGGAGGATGCCAAAATCGTAAAATCCTGTGGTTTAGAAATTTACACAGAAACATGGTTTTTCAGCGCCATTAACATAAGCCACACATAACCTGCACTGCCAGCGCCCACCCCAGGCTGAAAAAAAGCAGCCGGCACACACCTTGCTCACTCAGAAATGCTCTCATTTGTTAAGTGTCAAATGGGTCGTATTCCTGTGGACCTTCAAAAGTCTGATGATGCGGTAGAATGGAAAAGGGGCAATGCGTCCCCTTTCTCCCAAAACGCTCTCCGACAGGCTAGAAAAGATTTAGAACAAATTTACACGGAACTAGCATCTACAGTCGATATCTCGAAGTCTGATTGGGCGTGTCACCGGAAATGACGTGGCAGCCACCGCACTTGATAGATGTTGTGTGGATAAAATACTCCGCCAGATATCAGCAAAGCGTGTTGGAAGCAGCTTATCCGCGCAACTTCTATCAAGTGCGGTGGCTGCCACGTCATTTCCGGTGACACGCCCAATCAGACTTCGAGATATCGACTGTATACAATATATTAGGTTGGTAACTTTGAAATGTCGTTTTTGATCAAAGATTATTTTAAGTATAAAAGCTATACCAAAGCTTATCAACCTAATTTATTTCCTTTATGTGTGTCATCCACTCTCCACCTTTTGTTATGCAAGGCATGGAGGTCTACCTCGTAGAACTCTTCCAGGTACGACTCGAAGAAGTTAGGTACTCAAATTTTGACGTCGTCGCGGTTATCGAATTGGTTTGCTGCTAAGGAGTGTTGCGCTGACCTGGGTCAGTGATAGTTGGACGGTGCCAGGTCTGAGCTATATGGCGCGAGAGGCAGAGCGTCCCAGCCCAACTCCTCGATTTCTTGTTGCAAAATTTTCGCGACATGTGATCTTGCATTATCGTGCCAAAATTTTCAATGACCGAATTTGCCCTTTGACTACGCAGAGCCCGACCCTCGCCTGCGGGATGTTGTGCGCAGAGTTTAGCTGTAACTATATGACGCACAATCAGCTCTCCATAGTAAGCCATTCTTATACTGCTTCACCACACTGTAGCAAGACTTTTTCTCTGTGGCTGTCCGGTTTCGGAGAGGCCCTCAGCTGCCCATCTGTTGCCAACCACGGCCATCTTCTCACTTTGTTATCGGGGAACATCCTTCTGTAAAACACGCTTCAACGAAGTCAGGAACCTTCTTCTTCTTGGAGTTATGCAGCAGAGTTCAAGTATTGGCAACCAGTACTGCTTGCTCGCGTCGCTCAGAATAGGCCGAACCCATTTTCTCCTGAAAGGCCCTTAACAGTCGCACGTAGGAACTTTTAAATTTTTCTGTTGACACAACTGAATCTCCATGCAAGTTTTGTGCGGTTTGTCGAGGACTCAATTCGTTGGCTTTCTTTATTTCTCCGTCATCTAGAGCTAGAGGTCAAAATCCACGACCTCGTCCTCAGGTCCTTTACCTCAGTCTTGGAAGAGCTGAAACCATAGCTGAAAGTGCATCAGAGACTGAGTGTTGCTGCTCAATGTTTTGCACACAATGAGTGGGATTCGTTGGCTGTTTTTCCTTGCTTGAATATACACGCTCAGGCGATGTTTTCTGATCAATCATCTTCGAGCAAAAGTTTTGGCTCGAAGAACATCCGCTCACTGACGGCTAAGGTTTCGCAATATGCGCACTGAATCGCTCTCTCGAATGGATGGTCTCCCATATTACGAGGTTGAGTTTCAGCTGAGAAACAAAGCCACTAAAGGAAGCGACATTTCAAAGTTACCAACCTAATATATCATATACACGGAACTAGGATTTTTACTTTCTCTATGTTTCACTTACACAAGCATCCCTCGTGAATTGGATAGAAACGAAGTTCTTAACTCATTGCGGCCCGCGCGTGGCGGTGTACTGCACATGGCTCAGCTTGCTTCGTTAAGGATAATCTTGACACTCTCTCATGCTTCAATCCTATAAGGGTACATATCCTAATGAGAAGAGCAACATGTAGATGCGTGAAGGCGCCATATGAAGAAAATTTTAGTTACTGCTTCTTGTTACGGAAATTGCACTTTCTTTTCACTTGTTGGTAATTTGTGTAAAAGGCAAAGGTCGGGCTCAGGCACGCTAGAGAAGTAATTCCCGTGCCTGGAGGTTGTATGTGGGTAGCTGCACACATTGCAGCAACTTCCCACCTTGAAAAACCCCGTTAAGGCCCCGGGCGTTCGGTTTCAATCCAGGGCCGCCTGGTCAATCCAGGACCGCCCACCTCCGGAAGTGGTGCGTGGCTGGCATAACGTGTGAAATCAGCTAGGTTGATTGCCGTATCAACCGATAGAACGACTGACATCTCCAGAAAACTTGTTTGTACGTGCCTCTCAGAAAACTTGTTTGTACGTGCCTCTTTCCCCAAGCCAGCCTCCTTCACTGCTAGTGGGAAAGAGGGTTTTGTTAACGGCCTTGTCGACGGTTTTTCTCAGTTTTTTCTCCACTGTCGTTCCACTTCGCATCTCTATACTCAGTTTCAATCGCCATAATACCCCCTTATTGAGCCCGACTTTTGCCTTTAAAGAAATGAAAGAGCACCAATGAGATGAAAACGATCCCCTGGAACAATAGAAGTTGCTCTATTTAAATTATTTTTCGTAACTTTTCTTCGTACAAATGGAAGTAGAATGCGTGCCGCATCCCAAGACGGGATTGATCAACGGCAAGAGCTTTATACTTTTTATTAACTTTTCTTCTCAATATGAATTTTTGATTCGTGCTGCACCTTTGGGCCCCTTTACAGCCATTGTCATGTGGTAATAATGGATTCGACTGGTTAGCTAATGATGATGCGTTGTAAAAAAATTAATTGCTGGTACATAATTGCTCACAAACTCATATGATATAAATAAATGATTACATTTATACCAGCACGCGGCGACGAGTGAAAACAAGCGTCGACCACGTGCGCAGGCAAGCGAAAAGACCGGCGCTACGCCATGGATAAACATCTATTACATCTACGAAGAAAAAGAAATGAAATCATTGCCATACACGGCAATCTTGATAACCGAAACGACTTGAGTAGCCGCTTGTTTTTCAAGCTTGTGTGATCTGAGGCCAGGGGGAGACCAGTACAAACTATGCATTCTTTCGGCAATCACTCACGTCCATTTTCCTTCTCCGGCTGCAGCCGAGTATATAAGAATGAGTCAAACTGTTGCACTTTCAGTCAGTCTCACAGTCGGTAGAGTTACGTTCTGACATTTTCATTTTATCGTGATCTTTTTTTACCTGCTATACTTACTGAATTCATGATCGTTGTGGTCTTTTCACATGTTATCAAACATGTAATATAACACATTGAGTGTTGAGGACTCGTTCTCATCTGGGGCAATCACAGGCTTTCATCTTTGAGGTTGGTTGACTGGCAATAAATTAGTGTGGGTCGTTAGAAACTGAAATGTCTTCCCACACATTCTCTAACCACCGCCAGTTGTGTTTTCTGAAAAAGGCACGCTGTTGTGAGTAGAAATTGACTACGTGAGCCTTCCTGAGAAAAATTTACAGACCCACAGACCCCTTAACACCTTAACCTCGATAGTATACTTTCCTAGTTTTTCTTCTCAAAATAAGACATTCTCACATATCGTTTGAGGTCACTGATAGCAACAGCTTTTGCACTATGGGAGGAGGCGCTGAACGGAAGGTTGGAATTCCACGAAGTGACCTATCAAGACGCAAACGGCGATGAAGTGAGGAAACCTCCAGATGTGGATATTGATATACTGTTCGCAAGAGGAGATCATGGAGACAACGAGGTGATTCCTGTTACCACAAAATAAAAAAAATGAATTGATAATTAGCAGCTACAAGGACGTGTACGAAAGGGTTCAAGGTTAGTTTGGTTTGGTACAAACATTTACAGGCATTTGATAGCAATGGCGGTATGGTCGCTCATTCGGAATATCCTCCGAAAGGGATTCTTCACCTCGACGCCGATGAGCGGTGGTCGTTTGATGGATCTGATGGAGTGGATTTGCGTTACGTGAGTCACTCATATGCATTGTTTATGTGTGCTTCGTTACATGTTGGTTGTTGTGTTTGCTTGCTTTGTTTGCCTTTATTCCAAAACGTCCGTGTAGGATCTGTTGGAATAGGTCTCACTCTAACTGATTACATTCAATATTTATTCAAACATTAACTTCGTACAGTTAATAGTGATCATCCGAAAAGCCCCTTTTTTGCACTGGCTGACAACCCATCTTGAGGTTCGGATGTGCTTTGACCACATGAGCTCGTAGTATCTCAATCCGGCTCTAGTGAGAGATGATTTTGGCTTTTTCAAGGCAATGTATCGTTTATTGCCGGCCTTCTCCTTTGAATGTGGCCCACATAGAATAGTCCACTGCAATGAGATCGAGGGAGAAAATGGAAATTCGAAAGTATATGAGGCCAGAAAGTGTAGTATGGCACAATTCTTGGAGTCCCATCGCTTCATGCGCAGGACGAGTCTTGTTGATCCATTTTTCCTCGCCAAAGTGGACAGCGCACCACAGTATGACTAATGTTCGCAAAACAGCTCATCCTCAGTTGGCGTTAGACGAACCGTCAGCTGGAACGTTTACCGAGATCTTTCATGCTTGTTAGGCTCATTAACAGAAAAAAAGGGGAGCGTTCTCATATGCTAAAGTTATACCTCGTCGTGTGCACTAGAAAATGACTCCGGTAGTTGCAGTTTTATTGGCCAAAGCCAGACACACAGTTGACCGAATGCAAAATACTGGCTCAATATTACCCTGACATAGGCAAGTGCTAGAACGGTGGGGCATTGGTTGATAATCCCATGTGGTAACGTGGTTGATGTCGGCCACAACAGGCAGATGTCTAATTCTCAACAGAAGGAACTACCCATCGGTCTACAGCATCAAAACGAAACCTATTGCTAATCGTTTGAAAAAATTTAATAGCCGCTAGCAAAATGGCGTTTGTTGTAATATTTGTGAATCACCCTGTAGTTGTCTTAGGTGATACACTCATAAGCAAATTATAACAGAACGTTGCGAATATTGCGTCTAGGTAATCATACACGAAGTTGGCCACCTTCTCGGTCTGCGACATTCACGAAAACAATCTTCAGTCATGAGCAAATACTACCGGTAAGTTATTTGATTGTTGAAATACAAAGGACTATTCAAAGTACGTTCTCGCCAAAAGGTTACCCAATATGCAACACAGCAAGATGAAGTTGTATTGTCCGTCCCAGCGGTAACAGGATGGGCATGCCTACAAACAGATTGCTTGCTTTTCATAGATTTTGTTATAAACTAGTCTTTCCTCCACGCGTGCAGCGGAAGCTGTTAAACAGCGCTGAAGGAACATCATTTTTCTACCCCTATACTGTAGTTGCGTGTGAAGCATTGTCATACGTTCGGTTCTTGGCTTCTTGCAAGACGTCACTCTCCTACGGTGAGCATTCATCCAACGGTAAACTCCGCGAGCGGTTGCTAGGTGAACATTCCTGCACTCCTGCACCGACTTGGTTGCTGCGGAGAATCCTCCTGGCGCGGTGGCACGTGACTCATTATTGGCGTTCAGACCGCTCATTCCGGTTCCCGTTTTTACCATTGGTTCCAAAAATGTGTTATCACTTATAACTGTTGGAGGTGCTGCTACCATTCCATTAGAATCATTCGCAGTCGGCGGAGGAGGTGGTGACAGGGGTGGTAGAGTTCGATATAAGGGCGCGGTAGAAGGCTTCCCTATTTACCACCTCACCGCCTCTTCACCTTTTAATTCACCATCCTTATCCCTTTGATTCACACGTTTTAATCCACCTATCATGCTTATCCTGTCTTTCACTTTACTCGGTCTTTCCACGTTTTCCACGTGACAATTCGTCCTACCCGTCAGTTTACGTTTTCGCTCAGACCGTCTCTGCGGCAACACGTCTTCCGCTACCGGTCTTCTCCTTGATATAAGCCTCATTAGTTCCTGATCTGGCACTGGGCTCTCATTGATTTGGTTTGTGTGGGTTATCCGGCTACTTGTGCCAAAGTGAATTTCGGGGTCCGTTGTCGAAGGGGGACATCCGCTGACGCAATTTTTTGCGCTATAACTGGAAAAACGAAAATGTCAGAACACATACGGATCTCGAACACTTGACAAAACAAGACATGTCAAGATTGTAGTATCTTCCAAGAAAAATCTGATATGCTTAGTGCTGTATTTTATTTTTTACTAATCTATATTTTTTCTATGAATGTTCAGAAAGGTAATCTCCCTTTCCCTCTGGAGCTTAGTCCTGTTTAACGAGGTGTTTGACATGATTTTATGCTTTGCCGCCGCGGCCTCCGCAGCCGGCGATTGCCAAAATAGAGCCAAAAATGGCGAGATACGGGGTCATCCTCCAGGACCAGGCCTAAATCACTACCGTTTTCATGGAAAATGAGTGTTTCATGTGATTTTTATGCACTGCTATCACAGTATTCCCACATCTTGCGATAGCACCCCCAAGTAAAAAAAAGAGCCAAACAAAAAGCGTGACTTCAAGGAGATTATGACGAGAGCAGCAGAATGCAGATGAAGAATGGCGTCTATCTCTGGCCACCGGCCAGACAAAACAAAACTTAACATGTTTTGTTTTGTCGGTGTTTGGGAGCAACGGTAGACTTTACAATTTTTGACTTGCTTTCTTCCGTCAGTGGACTGCGTCAGCAGATATCCGCCCATCGGACAACATACCCGAATTTCTTGTGAATATTATTTATAACACCATTTGCAATGCCTAGCTACATATATAGAGGCAAACAAATATTAACCCGTCTAGTAGGAAGGATACCGCGAGGGAACTTCATCGAAAATTGTGGAAAGTCAGCGGTTAAGGCGCTAATCTTCATCGAAAATTGTTGAAAACCAGCGGTTAAAACGCTAATCCTTAGGTGCCTGCAACCGACGCCGGATGCAGCATTCCACTCACCTTGATAGATGAAGAGAATAGTCTCTCTCAAACGCGTGATCTCGTGTTTTGTCTTTTTTGATCGCCTTGCCTCGCCATCGTACCACATTCGACATTATTGAGAGTTAAGGCCTTTATTTCAGCGTTTCCGATAATTTCCTCGTTCTCCTGTCCAGTTTCAATTCATTGCGCACTCAGCCATCACTACGAAGCGCCCTCATACATCTGTTTTATCCCGGAGTTGGCTTCAAGGGAAGTGCAACAAATTTTGCGGGATTACTTCTAGGGTAATTAATGGAAAATTCTGAAGCGCTCCCATCTGGCAGTATTCCATTCAGAGGGAGCATGTGGTCTATATCTTGATGAAGGGGGCCCAGGGTCTAAAAAACAACTCCTCTCACACTGAGATATCTAGTGAAGTGTCAGGAGACTCACGAATATGGTGAAAGTAAATGAAACTTTGCAAACACAAGCTCGTGTTGCTATTTTCTAGGAGCCTTTCCGATGGTATGCGCCTCCCACAAGTTGATGTGCACTCAATTCGACGGTTGTATGGACTTAAGGCGAACCATCAGAACTACAGCTGATAGAAGTCGTCTCAAGCCGAGTTCGAGCTTGCGCTTCCAATAAAGCAATTTCTGTGGTGGGTCATAGGTCTAAATACTACATATGTATAAGGCAATTTCATCTAGTGGTAAAGAGTATTCCTACTACGAGAGACTTTTAAGGAGTATTTCGAAGTAGCGTGAGGCACAGCTGTCAATTCGCTAATGCCGTCCCAATGACAACATAGAATGTACCGTCGATTTAATTGCATTTCTAGATTCCTAATTTTCTCGAACAGATCTCATAATCTAACTTTATT